>JAJJMB010000989.1:736094-750431 GCA_023531105.1 Papaver atlanticum | reverse complement strand
CAGCAGAAATTCACGGACGTGAACTTCCGCCAGTATGCGTATGGGTATGCATACTTACCCAGTTTCCATCAACCATTTAGTACACATACAATTATGCATACATTTGGTTCCCGGTTTTGGACTTATACACTAATGCGCGAACACATTATATGCTTATATCCAAAGATGGTTACATGTTCTAAACTCTTTATTTCAATCATTGAAACATTCTTATAGGATGTTAAATAGAGGTTATTCACACACTATTTTTCATCAAAGCAATTTTCAAGATATTGAAACAATCAACATGACTTTCGTCACTTGTAAAGATGAACTTGGCCAAAGCGAAAGCTTACCAACACATATTTCGAGAGCGAGATAAACTCGGCTTGAAATAGCAAATGTGTATAATCGAAGTCTATATAGAAATATGACTTTTATCTCAAGATAGGAGATAGAGTAGATAGACTTTTTGAGTGATAGATAAGTTCAAGTCTCCACATACCTTTTAGTCGATGAAGTTCCACAAGTTCCTTGAGTAGTTCTTCGCCTTTTTATGATGAACGCCGTGGAGTCTAGAGCTCAACTACACTTTCTATCCTAGTCCGAGACTTAGGTATAAGTAGACTAGAAATCAAGACTTATAGTTTTGGCAACTAAACTTGACAACAAGCTTGAGATAGCAACGCTTGCGAGTTCGACTGAGCAGTGCTCTAACAACATTTACTTTTCACCTCTACTAAAGTAGACAAAGAGTATGATGATGCTTTGTTATTAGATCACATACATCAAAAACTCAATGATCTTTAAGTTTTAGAAAGATAACAAATTTTGATACCATGTGATCTAAAGCATGTTTTGTTGTAGTGCATCCTCCAGTTTTCGTATTCTAGAAACTGTGTAAGATATATATATATATATATATATATATACATACCAAGGTACGCCTACCTTGAATATATATACAAGTGTTGTATAACTCGTAAATTACCATAAGTTATGAATACCTCTGGGATGTCAAACGGCACAAAAGAAGATAGCAAGAAGATGGAGGATGGTGGTACCAAAGGAATTATTGAGTTTTACGATAATCATGTTACCATATCTTGTTACTTTGCTCAAGAACATGAAGGGACAAAACCAGTTCAGATGTCCACTGATTTGGTTGGAAATCTCGTGAGAGACTTTGGAATTGTGTTCGATCAATTATATGAGGCTAAGAAGGATCTTGAGCATCATAGAACTGAGTTGGGAAAATCAACTGATGATCTTGGTTCTCTCAAATCTCAAGTAGGTGACTACATATGAGTTATCCTATTTTCTTTTCATCTATGTACTAGGAAACTTCTTGTGAGAATTTATTCTTGTGTTCAAGAAGGATATCTAGGGTTTGGTATAGCAAATATTGTGAGTACACAAGCTATTTCCAACAATTTTTGCCAATTTTTATTGACAAAAAGGGGGAGAATTAATTAGTAGTTTCGCACTACATACATATGGTTTACGGAGCATTATGTAAGGGGGACTGAATCAATATCTATAGGTTTCACCCATTATGCAAAAGATATAAGTATTGACTAAGGGGGAGAAACATATCACCGTAGTATTACTTCGAAGTTGTGATACAATTGAACTTTGGAGAAGATAATAATATTATGTTTCTGTATAAAGACGATTGAGAATATCTGTTTTCAAAGTTGTTTTCGCTACGGATCTTCAACAACAACGATGCTGAGTTGAAAACGTTTAAAATCATTGCAACTTGAAGCAACGAATAATTCAAGGAGTTGAAGAGCCAAGGAAATCAAGCATGATGTATTCTGGAGTTTTGAAGCTTTATTTTTTAATCCATATGTATTGATAATTTTGTCACTAAAATTGACAAAGGGGGAGATTGTTAGAGCATTGCCCGGTCGAACTCACAAGTGTTGCTATCTCAAGCTTGTTGTCAAATTTAGTTGATGAAAAATATATCTTGATTTCTAGTCTACATTTAGTCAAGTCTCGGATTAGGATAGAAGTGTGTAGTTGGGTATCAGATATAACTGCGTTCTACCGTTTGAAGGCGAAAATCAACCAAAGCTCTAGAGAACTTCTTCAACAAAAGGTAAGTGAAGACTGAACCAGCTATTTCTCAAGTTTTCACATTTCTATTTACGATACATTGTCGGATGACTAAATTAGACAGTACATGCATAATAAAAATTTTGAGTCAAGTTTATCTTAAATATCGTTCTCGAAATATGATAACTGCTTAAGAACATTTGTTCATATTTGATGAATGTGGTTAAGAACAATTTAATGTTTATGACCTAGATTATGATTCAAGTTTTAATCATTTGAAAATAGCCTGGAACTATGATATGTGTGTTATTCGAGAATGTTTCAAATTGATTATCATACCAGTTATAAAACTACTGTAAATCTGGATACAAGAAAATATGCATACCAGTTCACATACTGGGAGAACTTTTATAAGTCCGGATCCGCAGTACATACAACCAGTACACGTACCGGTATAACTATAGTTTGACAACGACTTTTTGGTACGCATACCCGGTATCCATACCATAAATTTTTTGTTGACTCGTGAACTAGGAAGGTAGCATACCTAGTATACAAACCTGAAAAGATCTGTTGGTTTCTAAACCGTAAAGGTACGCATACCCAGTATGAAAACCGGAAAAGATTTGTAGATTCCTGAACCCGTTTTGTCTTAAGGGTACACATACCCGGTACACGTACTATTACAAAAATACTCACGAACAAGTATACAGTACACGTAGCAGGTACACGTACTTACCTGTTTAATATTTTCAGATGCATCAGAATTATTTCTATGAGATAATCGGCATTTGAACAACTCTCTAAAAACAATATCTAGACATGTTTGATCACATTTGTGACTCAATATTAAAAGTATTAAAGTGTTATATGAAAATGGTTAAGCTTATAGTTCGATTGGATAGTTTCGGCTACGTGTCATGAACAAGTCATTGTACAAGGTTCGATTACGGTATATCCTAACCAGAGTGTATATTCTTCTATGTAAATCTCAAGTCAAGTTTTTCATCTAGCGGTGATTATTGATTGCTTGATTCCAAAGATACCTTAGCTTAAATAAAAAGCAACCTTGACCTTGAAAGTCTGTATAAGGAGAACCTCTAACAACTGGGATATTTGAATCCCTGACACTATTCTTGTGTGTTCTAGATGCAAACTAGAGTCGTCCTCTCCTTCAAACCCTTTTAGGGTTTAGCGACTAAAAAGACTTCACCTAGTGATTCGTGAAGCCAGGTCCAACTATCTTTATCTTGATAGTTCGTATATCCTTGCTTTGATTGTTGAGCTTTGCTCTAACAGGCAAGATATATAGAAATCACAAAGTTTTTTCGTCTCATACTTAGTGATTCCACAAGTTTATACTTGTGAGGTGAATAATAATCTAGACTGCTCTTCGGGAGTTATAAGACCGATTTTGAGGTTTGCTAGACTTTGCCTATTGCAATCGATTTCCTAGATTACCTTAATCTTTGATCAGAATGGAAATCACATATAGGCTTATCTGTGGGAGGCAGATTGGTTTAAAGTCTTCAATTGAGTTAAAGCATTTCTTAGGATGTAAAGGACGTCAGCTAAGGGAATCAATTGCGCGGAGTCCTGCTGGGATTCAAGAGGCGTAAGGAGCATGACTGTAACTGAATTGCTGTGATGGTTTAATTCGGTCTCAACTACATTCCAGTCCGAAGTTTTGATAGTAGGCTAGAGTCTGTAGCGGCTTAATACAGTTTGGTGTTCAAATCTTGACAAGGTCCCGTTTTTTTTTTTTTGCATTTGCATTTGCATTTGCATTTGCGGTTTCCTCGTTAACAAAATTTCTGGTGTCTGTGTTATTTCTTTTTTCGCATTATATTGTATATCTTTACAATTGAAATATCACAGGTTGTACGTAAATCAATCAAAGTAGATATATCCGTCCTTGTTTGTTGGATACGACTTGATTGATTTTGGATATTGAACTTTGGAATCGTCCAAGCACTCTCACGGAATAATCAGGTTCACAGACTAGTTTCCGTTTACATTCTGATTGTGAGAGAAAGAGATATACACTCTGAATATTATTCCTGATTGGGATTCATTAAGTTGTAACTCTCGAAATTGTATTTAGGTTTAGTCCATACAAGTTGCCTAAGAAAAAGTTGGTGGTGTATTTTGGTACCCCACGTTTTCATTTACTATAAAAATATATAGTTTAATATTACTATTATTAAAAATTATTTAAGTGCAATTATTTATGTTTTTTATGTATTATGTGAAAAGCCATGATTTAAATGATATATATAAAATATATGGAACATAATCACGAACAAACAAGAATATACAAGAGGATATGATGAGTTGGGTGGGATAATAAATGGGTTAAAATATTGGGTAAATTAATGCGACATATAATCTGTGAATCCTTATAGTTCGCGAACTATTCGCGAATGCAAGAAAAAGCGTGAGTTTGATTCGGGATTGTAAAAATGCATATAAAATACGCGTACTAATGCGTTTCCCAATAGTTCACATATAATTGGTGAACTATTTGCGAACTTACCGACTAGGGTTTTAGGTACTATGATTTATCATTTAAATAGACTGTACATATAATACATGCGACACAATCAACAAATAACATGTACGTTGGTGGTGTAAACTTTAGATCGGTGTATATGAGATTTTAAAAAATAAAGTATACGACTGAAAATGATAATTTGGTGATGATGTGGAAAAATATTACTCCCTCCGTCCCAAATTAGATGAGCTAGTTGTACTTTGCACAATTCTTAAGGTAAGAAGGAAGGGGGAGTATGTTTAAGTATTTTTTACAATTATACCTTTAGTAAAATTTAGAAATGATTTATCTTTTAAACTATACCACGGTTTTTTGTAAACTTTATACTGTTGAAAAGCATTTTAAAACACCTACATAACGAACATAAACATGGCTATCAAATTATACATATTTCTTATAACAACAATAATCAATTAGAAGGGTAGTTTTAGAAGAACGCGTAATTGGGGGATACATAAACTAATTGGGGGATATAAATTACTATCCCCATCCAATGGTGTCTGCTAAGGGGTGTTTTTTGTGGGCAGAAATGAAACTACCCTTTAAAAAAAATAAAAACTAAATCAAACCTAACTATTCCCCACTCCCTTTCAAATTCTAAATATTCCCCACTCCCTTTTAAATTCTCTTCTCCTTCTCTGCCGGTCCTCACTTTAAAAACGATTTTTTTTCTTACACTCGGAAGTGATGAAGACCATGCCGGTAGTGATGAAGACCATGCCGGAAATGAATATTTTTTTTTACATTGTCGGCATTGTATTAGTGATGAAGACCATGCCTGAAGTAATGAAGACCATGCCAGAAGTGATGAAGACCATGTCGAAAAATGGTGCCGGCGTGCTCGATAAATAACTTACAATGCCGGGATTGTAAGTTGGAAGTACCCATTTTTTGGCATTGATTTTGTCGGCATTTTATAAGTTGGGAGTACTCATTTTTTAACCAAATTCCTATTACCTCAAAAAATTTCCTTATAACTCTCACCCAAGTGAAGTGATTATGATTTGTACTAATCATTTATCAAAAAATCTAATAACTTAACTAATTTTAATTAACACTAAACCTAATTAGTGAGGGGTAGATTATGAATTAGTTAAAATACATGGATAAGGGGTGACTTTGATTTACTATTTAAATATCTTTTTTGTCTTTTTCCTATATCCCCAATTAGTTTTAGTATCCCTAATTGCGCGTTCTTTTAGAAATATCCTCTTAATTAGAGAGATAGCTCATCTATTCATGTGACAAAATTTAAAACCAACTAGCTCATCTAGACGGAGGGAGTATTAGGATCGTACAATATTATATAATTAGCTAACTTACTGACTAGGTTCGGAAGTCTTGACAAGATCAGCTGACCCTTGCATGTATGCCGTTTGATGTGTCAGAATTTCATCTGAAAAGCAGGATAAAACATCAACGGCAGCTAACTGTTTTAGAAAGTCCAAATGACGACCACCAGTTTGTCTTAGTAGACTATAGTAGTTACCACTCCCCGGATGGCTGGATGGAAGTGGCAATCGGAATCGAGAAGGTAACCCAAATTTCGGAAGAAAATAATCAGAGTTAGGGTTCCAAAATGAACCTCATAACTACTACTACTACTCTGTCACTGAGCACTAGTTGTAGTATTAGTAACGATTTTTGTTGTTGTTGTTGTGCCCCAAAAATTCCACATAAATCCATCTTCGGTTCTTCGTTATTTCATAGTGTAAACCGTAATCGTTTCCTTTCATCCACCATGACCAACAACAACAACAAAAACCCTTTAAATCTGATAAGAAATAGAAAAAGAAGATCTCTCTTCAGATTCTTATCCTCCTCTTCACCGTCACCACCACCACCACTTGATAATTCAAATACCACTCTTCCACCATCTCCACAAAAGGTAACTACCTCTCACTCTCACTCTCTAGTGATTTCGTTTCTTTTAACTTATTATTTCTTCTAATTTTGAGATTGTGTTTCTATATTGTTGATATTAGGAGGAAGTTGATGTGTTACAAAGACAAGGTCTTGATTTGCAAACATTATTTAAAAGATTTTGGAAAGTTGCATCACCTTATTGGTTTTCAGATGATAAAGTTGAAGCTAGGATACGTCTTGCTTCTGTTTTTGCTCTTACTTTAGCTACTACTGGTATTAGTGTTGGATTCAATTTCCTTGGTCGCGACTTCTATAATGCCCTTGCAAGTATGTCTCCTCTTTTGAATTGAAATTTTATTTATGTAAGTGTTGATGTTGTTGTTTCATAAAATTGAACAATGCTGTTTTTTCCCCCCTCTTATAGATAAGGATCAAGAACAATTTACAAAGCAGCTAATGTATTATTTGGCTGCATTTGCTGGAGGTATTCCGGTGAGAACATCAAAACATTGCTGCTCTTTATTTAGGTATATTGCTTCACAAAGTCATTATAACATATTGGTAGATTGAAAACTTTTTTTTTTTCCTACGAAATTTTAATGTTTTTTTTTTTTTTTTGTATATTTTGTACATTCAAGCACTTTCATTTATTCATTAGTGTGGTTGATTAGTTATTAGTGGTTACTATGTGAGAGTAACATGTTCTTATGGTTAGGAATAGTAATACACAAGCTACTAGTGGTTCACAAAGCATTATGGTCTGAAAGTTAATGCGACTTGTATCTTTGGTACCGATTTTATATCCAAAAGGCGTTGTAACTAAAATGGTATCACCAAATTTACATAGTTTTTTTTTTTTGGTCACCACTTTTGTCTACTTATTTTAATTTTGGTTTCTTTCAGGTCTTTGTATTGAGGGATTACGCTAAGGAAACGCTTTCATTGAGATGGAGATCTTGGATGACAAGTTATTACATGGATCGCTATCTTAAGAATCAAACCTTCTACAAGATTCAATCCCAGTCCATAATTGATAATCCAGACCAACGGATTGTAGATGATCTAAGTTCTTTTACAGGAACAGCGCTTTCTTTTTCCTTGACACTCTTCAGTACTGCGGTAGACTTAGTATCATTTAGTAACATCCTCTTAGGTATATATCCTCCACTGTTTGTTATACTTATTGTGTACTCGCTTGGAGGAACAGCAATCAGTGTCTTTCTTGGCAGGGTAGGTTTTCTTTCACTGAAGTTGTTACCTTAGCTCCAAATGTGTGGTGGCTTTGCATTTTAGAGGGTTATAGATGGTTCAACTTGGCTGCTTTGTTTCAACTTGTGATATATTGAAACTGTTCATGTAATGGAGTGCATGTGTTTTGGGTTTTCAACCAACTAACTCACTGGGCATGGTTTTAAACCCCAATTAGAGATTCATCTTATAACCAAGCTGTTATTATCTCCTGCCCAAATTAATAGAACAATTTTTTTTTTTAATTTCTTGTAGGGACTTGTAAATTTGAATTTCCTTCAAGAGAAAAAAGAAGCAGATTTTCGATATGGGCTTGTACGTGTAAGAGAAAATGCTGAGTCAATTGCTTTCTATGGTGGCGAGGAGAATGAGATTCAGCTTCTGCTGCAGCGATTCAGAAGCGCTTTCGAAAACTTGAGTGTAAGGATTATTTTCTTGCATTCGTGTAATTTTGTTATGCTGTTCTCATTTCTAGTTTTTGTGGGATCTAAATTCTTTTTTCCATTGACTAGAAAGAAAGCCTTTAGGATCTCACTTGTCAGATGATTGTTTTTGTAATGAACTAATGATAACGTCTCCAGATATGTTCCGTTTTATAGGTAATAAAGTTAAGTTTGTGAAAACTGAAAAGTTAATCAAATGAGTTGACCCCAATAAGTGTTTTCTTCTTGTACTTGCAAGATTTCTATCTTATATATTAGACAGAATATATTGGGGCATTTTTGTTTGTTGTCCCCACTTTGTGCTGCACTGCCGCAATATGCCACAAGGTGATAGTGTTAATGGTCAATTTCTGCCGTGTATGCACTTTTTTTACTTTTGCTGATATTGACCAGTTATTCACCATCTTCTGTGTTCTGTGAATAAATTTGATTGGTCCATTATAATGTAGGATGTGTTCCTCGGCAATATGAGACCTTCTTATATAGGCTTGAAACTAGGAAACTCCTGATGAACCAAAAATTCCTCGAATACTAGGACAAGGAAATCAAAAGAAAACATACTTGAAATAGGAAAACCCGAAAATCTTAAAGAGAAATAAAACAAGAAACAGCAACTAAGCTAGCAGAACTGATTAATACAGTTTCACTAGATAATCTACATCAGGTCCCCCTGTTGAAGAGAAACTCAATCCCGAGTTCGGCATAGGAAGAAGAACGTCGTCGCCGGAGAAAATAAAGGAAAGTACGTTGAATGAGGTTATTTCAACGACATATTTGAAGACTAACATAAAGCTAGTTTCATTGTGTAGAATATATCCACAAAAAGTTAGCTCATTATGTAACATGTAACCTTGAATCAACGGTAGATGAGTTATTTATTTTAGCTTAAAACTTCTGTTCCAAAACCAAAGTTTGATTCTTTACAATGTGGGGCCGAGTAGATATTGCAATCTTAATGTCAGTCTAACAATGTAAATGGAACTCTCTTCTTTTAATCAGTATCATTTTGTAGCAAAAACTTGAAGGAATAGAAATAATTGTTATTTCTGTTACGCCCTATTTTGAGACAAGTTCAAAATTAAAACCTCACCCTCCATTGAAGTTACCTTGTTTAAAACATCTACAAGGTTTCACTTCTTGTGCGGCTGTAAGGAATAACTGTACTCCTTACTTGACCCTGCAATGGGTTGACTTTATATTCATTTATTTACTACCAGAGTTTGGCTGATTTCCATATATATATGTTATATTAGTTTACATATGCATTCTAAAAGATTAATAGTGTTATACATTTTCTTGCTCACCTTTTTCATTTAATTGCAGCAACTGTTGATATCTTCTAGAAATCTGGAGTTCTTCACCAATGGTTACCGCTACTTAATTCAGATTCTTCCTGCCGCGGTTGTAGCTCCCATGTATTTTTCAGGAAAAATTGAGTTTGGGGTCATCAATCAGTCTGTATCAGCTTTTAATCATATACTTGGCGATTTCTCTCTTATTGTGTACCAATTTCAGGCTATCAGTGCCTTTTCAGCTGTCATTGACCGTCTAGGTATAACTTCTCTTACTGTCAGTATGAGTAATTATCTTTTACTTTACATTGACATGCCAAAATCCATTTTAAACAGGTATTTTTTAATTCCCACGCTGTCTCTCTAATCCAGGGAACCATTTGGATTGAGGGGTTGTAAAACGGTTGAAAGGACTTGAATGCTGTTCAAGATCTTTGGCCTATACGTATGCCTCATTGCATATGTTTTCTCGTTCCTCATATAGTTGTAGATATATTGAGGCGAATGTATGGAAATTAAGCTCTCACTGTTAATTAACGCCTAGTTCTCTACATGATCCTAAATGGAAGATCCACCTGGATGTGGATGCCTTTAAATTATTGTGAAAATTGAACTTCTGATGTGCCTGCTTCAACCCATACAGGAGAGTTTGATGATGTACTTGCTGGAAACTCTCAATCTTATTTGGATTCCATGCAAGGGATCACCATTGTGTACAGTGATTCACGTGAATCCTCATTGCTGGAGTCTAATGGGATGGTTTCAGATAAGTGTATGAAGTTACTGGATGTTAAGAACTTGAAGCTAGAAACACCAAAAAGTAAAACTACTCTCATCAGGAATTTATCATTGGAGATGGACAACAAGGATCATTTACTGGTTAGTAGCTTCCACCATATACATGAACTATTCTCTATGGTATGAAGTTATTCACTATGTATGAACTATAGATCACGGGACCTAGTGGGTGTGGGAAGACATCGCTGTTAAGAGCCATGGCTGGCCTTTGGAGTACTGGGGAGGGGGAAATTACGTTCTACGTAAGAGACGGAGAAAATCCACAACTAGCTCTCTCTCCCGATACCTATCCGGTTCCTGCTGAGAAACTTACTGAACGATACAAAGGCAAAAGAGCTAGGGGTATATTTTTCCTTCCTCAAAGACCATATATGGTTTTGGGAACGCTTCGCCAGCAACTGCTTTATCCTACATGGAGTGAAAGCATAAATCCGATGGAAACTGCTAAATTCTCTGGTAAATCATCTTATTACAGGATTTGTTTTATGTTCTTTTCCATGTTCTATGAATTTTTCCTGTGAGTTCTTTGAGATGATATCTCGAGAGGCAGGTGGCAGCTGACTTGATGCATTAGTCTGTGAATAACAGTGGATCTAACTCCACCGTGTCACCTGAGTTACTTTGCAAGTAAATTCAAGGGTTTTGACATAGTATTCTCTAAAAATCGTCGACTACAGCTTTTACTGAGTTACTCGTCGAGCATAGTGGGTATATGTCTTTATGAAACCCTAGTGAACTAGTTACCGTTTTTACCATTTGTGCCCTAAAGTTTTAGTTGTTTTTACCATTTCAACCGAGTTACTCGGGACTCTGCGAGACTAAACCTTGGGATGATTCGCCAGTAACTCGGTGATGATTGTTTTAACAATCATATGCCCCTAAACTGCTAGTCACAAGTAACTCGGCAGAATTCGACCACACTGAGTGAACCTTATCTTCAGAAGCATTATTGCTAGTAGAGGTTATAAAAGTATTTCATGAATTTTGCAGGTTCAATGGCTTCGTTATTTCAAGGACCAAGCCTTCCAGATACTGAGAAGCCCGCAGATAATGATCTTGTCCAGGTGCTAGAAGATGTTCGTCTGGGTTATGTATTATCTCGTTTTAAAGGACTTGATTCTACGTATGAATGGTCTAGCGTACTTTCCCTTGGTGAGCAGCAACGCCTTGCATTTGCACGTTTACTGCTTTCAAAGCCAAAGTTGGTATTGCTGGATGAATCTACCAGTGCCTTAGATGAAGATAATGAGGTATTCCTTCTTTTAATCTGTGTGGACCTGTTTGTTTCTAATTATTATGCCGACCTTCTTTTTAAACTGTCTCTTTTCTACATTAGATATTACTTTTCCCTTTTCAATTCAGAATGTGAAGAGTAGTGGTAGAGCTACACCAATTTATTTGGCAAGAGCTTAGATTAACCTTTGTCACACGGCACTTAATCTTATGTCGAAAACCTTATATAGGCTTAAGATTTTTCTTCAGATTGTTAGAGACATATGAGGTTGACTGTTAGTAGCTCGCCATTACCGCAATTATCGGGCTTCCATGGTGATTTAAAAGACAATGATAGTTTTGACCGAAATGATAGTCAGACCCCGTGTAAGCATAGCAATGGAGCATAATTAAGCAAACAAAATACATATTAGCAAGCAAGATGAATAGCAGATTCTGTAAGCGAACCTTCCCTAAGGATGTCCATATGTACCTTATCGTTTTACCCTCTCAGTTTCGAGCTTTAGCTGCTTGAAGCTCGATCAATTAGTGGTTGGCAAAACATTTTTAGTATTAGAAGGGTGTGTACAGGTCTGACAACACAAAGAACCACATTGTTAACTAGTAGCTTTTCGCATAGTTATATACAGTAAAACCTCTGTATAAGAATATTTTAGGGACCATAAAAAAATATTCTTATATGGGGGTTATTCTTATATGGAGGTCCGCCATGAATAGGCCAAAAGAAAAAATTTCGTACATGCACTCTTGAGAAAATACGCCTATATGCATTGGAACACAAAAATGTATAGGTAAATATTAATTCAACTTTGACACCGGAAATTGACCAATGAGATTACATGAGTGAAAGGTATACCGAAAATTGACAAATGAAATTATATGAGTGAAAGATATTTGTACTAAATTGTTCACAGAAAAGTAAAGAATCCATTTTGAAGCCAAATGATTTTGTAAAATGGTTACAAGAATCTCTTCATCTTAAACTTTGATGCATGACAAATTCTATAATATTTATTTTATAATGTCAATTATTCTTATATGGAGGTAGGTTCCGTAAGATGGGACCGGAAAAAATTATGACTTGTTCCAATATGGAGTTTATTTTTAAATATAACTGGCCCAAATCGGGACCACAAATATTTATTCTTATATGGAGTTTATTCAGGTGTAGTAACGAACAATAATACGATTCATTTTCATACTGTTGAATCAAACATTTGCAGGCTCATCTATACAAGCAAATTGAAGCTGCGGGAATAACCTACATCAGTGTTGGACATCGGAGGACACTTTATGAATTTCACTGCAGCGTCTTACATATATCCAAGATCACTGGCTCAGACTCTGATGATAGCCAAAGGAATTGGCTTCTCAAACCCATCATCAATCAAGACAGTAGTACAGGCTCAGTTGAGCCTGTCAGTTAGAACGAAGAGGGAACTTAGATTCTGTTAACAAAGCCGCAAACAGTGAAATGATTCTGTATCTTAAAAGTGTCTTCACCCACCAATAATGAAGAGGGTACCTCGTACATAACGAAGTGGTAGGTACCCAACTATGATCGATCATTAACGCCTAGAATTAACTGTTTATATATGATTCAGTTAGGGGATGATAGTCTTTTTATATATTGGACTACTCTTGTGATCAGGTCGTTGCATATGTACACACCCAATTGTATCTCTATTCTATACTTGAATGTAAAGTAAAAAAGGATTATTTTGCTGATGACAGCCATATGGAGGTTCCAAGTGTTTCTTTTCATGGCCCTCCAAAGATTATTGCATTTGTTTTCTTATTTGCGCAATCTTTATCTTTCACTAATAAGAACACATGTGCAATGCATATGCTTGAATTTAATTCATCCAACAATACTAAATTTGAAAGCAATGAATTTTTTGCGTAAAACAAAAATTTACTATTATTATTTATACTCGTTACGTAGATAATTGAAAGAGCTTTTCAAATATATAAATTTTGTAAAAATCTGGTCTATATTTTGAAAAATATTAAGTTTTTAAAAAATTTCTATCTATTTTTAAAACAATGACATTTATGTAAATATGTAAAAAATGAGGACAACTAAGTAATTTTTGGGATCTCCTATCAAAAAGAGCCTTTTTCTTTATATTAATATATAAGATAAAGATATAAGATGAGTCTTTTCTATTAGTTGGGTGGATACATATAACTCGTTGAAACAAATAGACAGTGGTTGGCACTTGCATTTGCTGACTAGAAAAAAGGTAAAATATTAACTGAAGAGACAGTCCAAGACTTTTGAATATCAAAAATACTGGCAACACGGGGAAAGATGGTTTTCTCTAATCGTCTGATGATGCCCCTTTGTAGCTGCCAATATCGAATATGTACATGCCCTCACCAACGACACATCATATTCATAGTCCTCTAATGTTATACTGTAACTAATACTAGCAGGGGTTCAGCTTCTTTTCCAATGTTTTGCTATTTCCTAGTGTTGATGGTGGATTTTTGACAAGGCTAAAATTGTAAAATCATAGTCTTGCATATTCCTGATCCAGCAATCAGACGAGTATTGAGATCCATGTCTCTCGTTTAAGCATGAAAGCTCATGCCACGACGATCTCTGACTGAGTGTATTGCCTCTCAGAGCATCATAAAAACCTCTGACCGAGTGTATTGCCTCTCAGAGCATCATAAAAACCTCTGACCGAGTGTATTGCCTCTAGAGCATGCATGAATATGCAGTCTATCAATTGAGACCACGGCATATTTCATCAACTGAGCAATTTCAGTATTCACTTCTATATAGAATCGAAAACGATTGGACGGCTCCTAGACAGCTTGCCTGCTAGTATAGAGCGATAACGTCTTCAGG
>JAJJMB010000989.1:721077-736084 GCA_023531105.1 Papaver atlanticum | reverse complement strand
TGCTAGTATAGAGCGATAACGTCTTCAGGATGTAACAATGTTTTCCCTGACTATACAGAATAAATATGACGCTTCAATTAGCTCATATCGCTCAATTCTCGAATAATCATAATGCTCCTAGACAGCTTGCTGCTAGTATAGAGCCATCAATTAATCAATTAATTATTTATAGTCGCAAGATTCATCAATTGAATTCCTAGAAAGAATTCTACGTTAATCATGATATTTCGTTACTTCAATTCATGGCTTTTCCCAATAGAATTCCATGGGTTAGTAATAAATATTCGACGTACGGGCATTTGGACCACCACCAAGTAAGCCCCGAGAAAATGGTGCAAGTGTACTTAACAATAATGCACGAACGAGCACCCAAATGCACGAACGAGCATTCAAAAATATGGACGAATGAGGAAATCTATGCAAAATAGGGAAGAAAAATAATAATAAAAAAATAATAGAGAGGCGCCTAGGGGACCGGGCCCACCGGCCGGCCGGTCATGTCGTCGTGGACGTTCCCACGCCTCTCCCGTTTATTTTGTCTTTCTTTATTATTTTTCCTAATCTCATGAAAACTCCTTCATTCGAGCAAACTCTCTCGTTCGAGCGAAACTCCTAATTTCTCCATATTTCCTCACACACGATAAAAAATAAAATAAGGAAAAGTGTCACGGGACCGGGCCTACTAGACGGCTGGCCATGCCCTAGCCGTGGCCGGTCCCACACTTCTCTAATCCCTTATTTTATTATTATTCCTTTTCTCATCTCACGAAACTCCTTCGTTTGAGCAAAAACCTAATTTTTTTAATATTCCACCAATATTGCTCAAACTAGCAAAAGTCAAATGGTCACATGACCGGCTAGGCTTCTCACGTAAATATTAAAATATTATTATTTTAATATATTGACCGCACAAGCAATGCCCTACTTGCTCCTTCGAGCAAAATTGAGAGTTTCAGTCAAGATCAAACTCTTCTGAAAATCCAAGATATTGCTCGACCGCGCGTCAGAAATATCAAAATTCTCAGAATTGAGACACGAGCAACATGGTGACACAGGCATGCCACCTTGATCGACCAAGGTCGTCCCTTTGGATTGCAAGGAGCTGGTACCACACATTTTTATAATTTGACCTAATTTGTTCATATTGGGGTTCAAACTCTTCCAAGCATCTTGGAATTTGATCAAACGACCGTCAGTCGATCCCATGTCACCATGGGCCGGTTCCATGCCCCCTTGGTCGGTCCCTCATCTCTCCATAATTAGGTTTTATTACCTAATGCTCAGACGAGCACTATTTTAATAAATGATTAAACCAGCATTTAATCATTCTTTCATCAATTGGTATGTAAAGGACTTTGGTGTTTGCCCATTCGAGCATCTGGGCGCTACATGGCCGGCCACCATCCCATGTAGCCGGTCCCTCCCTCACTCAGTGATTGATTTTCAGTAAATCATCAATTGATCAATAATCGATCAAAATTAGGATTTTGAACTGAATGCTCCGTAAATCATAATTCTGAGCAAGTTCAAGCACCAATAATTTTATGTTGATCCAGCAATCAACATCTTGATTAATTATATAATATTTGGTCCAGATGCCAGTATTTAAAATTAATATTTTATTTTGGTTATACTACCGATTATTCAAACGAGCAATATTTGCTCAGACAAGCAATATTTGCTCAGTTTATCAATATTTAATAATTCCTCAAACGAGCAATATTTGCTCAAACGAGCAATATTTTCTCAAACTAATAATATTGATTCAACTATCAATATTCAACAATTCATCAGACGAGCAATATTTGCTTAGCCTGTCAATATTCGTCATGTTGATTCCACTATTAACATTCATTCGAGGACTATACATCTGTCCCAGCAGACATGCTCAATTCATGATTCTTAGAGCATTCGTCCATCATGCTCGACTCAACAATACTAAGACTCATTGTCTAGTTAAGTCAACAACTGACTAAATACACGTCTGTTTTGCAGACTCCACATTCATGAGTCATCAATCACTTACCATGGGGGGATATTAACTAGGGTTTTGGTTTAGAGGCCTACAAAACGTGTGTTCACCCACGATGAGAATGTGATTAAGTCGTGCAAGCGGTTAGAGGAGTTAGCAAAGTATTGGGTGGACAATCAACCAAGTCTCCGCATGATGAGTAACTGGTTTTAACACGATTTCCCACTTTCCCACTCTTTCACTCCAGCAACCGTCACACTTACTGGGATCAATGTGTCTACTATTCTTGCAATATAAATAAGTCTCTGAATCCATGATTGAAATAACAAGAATGCTCATCTGAATAAAGAATTCTCACCACACAAGAATTCTCATCGTCTGAGCAATCACTCTCAACAGAGCAAATTCAATCAATCAAAACTTATCTTATTTCTTCACACAGAATATACAACACATCCATAATCCTTGATCATCATTGATCTCACACACTTCTCAGCTTCCCTCCTACAGATCGACCCATCCTCTCTTGTGACCGAATTGACTCTGGAACGGCTATTGTCTTAGTTTAGGCCAGAGTCCTACAGATTGATCTCTCGAACTCAAAGCACTCCCGTGCAGTGCATCTGTTTGAGGTTAAGCAGTTTGCTCGGTTGAGGAGCCTCCTCCGCACGGTCGTCTCCTCACTTTCCTAAAAAACCAGCAAATCGTTTTTCCCCATCAACACCCAGCAATAAAATGAACATAGTAAGGTGTAGGAGATCACTTCCAATCAGATTATTCTCTTCCTTTTCATCCTCCTCCCCAGCTTAACTAACAAAAGGTAATTAGAACTGTACGTCTTTGTCCCTCTTAGTATCATAATAAATTAATAATAGTAGTGGGTTCTTTATAACAGATTAATAAAAATAGTGGGTAATTTTAACTTGACTGCAGGAGGAAGGCAATGAGGATTTTGAAAGAAAGAATCCTGATTTACCAACAATCTTTAGAAGGTTGTAGAAGACTGGGTTTCCTTACCAGTTTTCAGAATATAAAGTGGAGGCCAGATTACGCCTTGCTGCTGTTTTTTCCTTCTCACTTTAGCTACTACTGGTGTTAGTGTTGGATTTACTTTCATCGACCGAGACTTCTTCAATGCTCTCGCCAGTAAGTATCCAACCCCTCCCTCATTTCTTTTTTAGTTTGTGTGTGTGTGTGTGTGTGTTTTTTTTTTTTTTTTTTTTTTGACTTAAAGGGAAAAAAGAAACAAGGTAAGAGACACCTAGGCTATACAAACAGGGCGACTAAAAAAACAAGCCAAGACACACAGACCATCAAGAGTGAGCTCGACAACCAGAAAAACACGCAAAGGGAATGCTAAGGCCATCCAAAACAAGAAATTACAGGACGTTCACACAAAGAGAAAAACAAACATAAACAGGAGCATGTGATAACACCAAATACCATTAGACACCAAACTAAGCCAACACAAGCAGCCTAAGTAAAACTGACAATCAAATAAAGAGGACACTTAAAAAGAGCTAAGAACCCTTCTTGGTTTGTGTTCTATGCCCTCTCCCCAACTGCTCTTGATTGTCATCTTAGAGCTTCCGTTACTCCCATTCCACTTGAGCCTGTTAAGCTCCTATCTTTTCTCTTGATATCTCTCTCTTTTCTTTTTGAGATCCTATCTTCGTAAGACAAGTAATTCAACTTCTTCTCAAATTCACAGTCATCCAAGTCTTCGCTATCTTCTTCAACATCTTCAATAATTACTTTTTCGAAGATGGTTAGTGGGATTATTTCATTCAATGATGCTAATTAGTTTCACTAATTAATAATTACTACTATGAATTATTACGAATTTTAATTTCTTTCGGAAAAGGATCGGCAACAATTTACAAGCAACTTCTTTACTATTTGCTTGCCTTTGTTGGAGGTATTCCGGTAAGCCCAATGCTATTGCTAGCGACGCTTAATTTTAGGCATTGCTCCATACATGAAAAACTATGTATCGCATTCAAATCATATAATCGATGATGAATATACTTAACATAGAAAATAATATTACGCTTGTATTAGGCTTTACTGCAAGCGAAGTTCAACATCAACACGTACTAAAGAATTAGGCATTTTTACATTATATATTCACTGGTGTACTGCCAAAATGCATGCAAATATGTTGGCAATCATGTGTATGAACTGTAATAAGAATAAGAAAATAAAATAAAAGATGCAAACCCAATTTGACAAACCAAAGTCGAGGCAAGGATTATATCCTCTAGCCTTAAGATAGATTCACCCTGCACTGGTGCTTACAGACTATCGATGTCTGTCTCCCAGGATACAACGACTTTCTTCTCGATGTAGTAGCACTCAAAACTTCGAGAAACGGCGAACCAAAAACTTAAAGTGATGAACTCTCTTAATTGACACAAACTTGATGAATTCTATTGAATGCAAAAAGATGTTTCTTAGTTTTCTGATTGATATTCTAACCTAATTGTGCAGGGTATTTATAGATGTCAATAATACCCCTTCACTGAACCATCACGATTCTTCAAGGAGTTTCCATAAGGGTTTTTTCTGAAAGGTTGTTCCTCTCACGTTTCAAAACACCCTCAATGAGTACATGAAAAAAAATCTCGGATTTTCATATGTAAGTGATTTTTCTTTTTCTGGTTTCTTCGGGGGAATAATTCAAATATTATCACCCCCACAATCCAGTGGTAAACCAGAAGAACTCATTCTGTGACTTTCCAGTATGAAACTTGAAATTTAAAATTTTCAAGCTTTGACCGTACATGAAACTCAATTGTCAGTTTCCAACTGATCCCGGTTGCACCGTTTCAAAACAACTTTCATTGAATAATATAAATGAAGCATTACTATCCAATCCAAATAATTGATTAGAGCAAAATGTCTTAATTAATTGATCCTTGGTAACGGATTAACCCTCAATTAATCACAGATCAAGTAATTAATCTTTCAACATTTGACAGTAACTTAAAGTAACGTTAATGGGGTTTGGCCACCATTAATTTTAAGTTGCATGCTTCATTTTCTGTCATGAACCGCGAGAATTCAAACTCAATCTCACGATTCATTCCACCAATCCTGAGATATCCTAGAATGAAGAGACTTATCTGTATTTCTCATGATCACCCTACTTTGGGCGCCAAATAGAAAATTCAATTCACAATTAATGAACGATGCCTTCTGTAACTCTGAGTATATAATCACTATAACGGACTCTATCCACCATTCTTGAGAATTTCCAACAAAACTCATTTCCGATACGGCTGCTGTCACATTTCCATGGAATTTCTGTTGCATTTTCCATTTGTTCTCTGTATTAGGAACATATCAGTTGTTAGTACTTTCAAAACACGTTCAAAACCTCCCCTTCTTCTTCGTCAATTCCTTTTACAAATCTTCAATTACATATCAATTTTTTTAGTATATTTTAGTGTGTTGCCTAGATTTACTCTAATATTAATTAGGGTAAATTTGGGTAACATTTAAATTAGGTTTTTATGCTTTCAATAAAACTTGTCCTTGTTTTACAGGGATCTTAGAGTCAGGTTTTGTATATATTTCTCCTGATCGTCTTCTAATGGCTGACTATTGTCATTGTGAAGAATATAATAGCCTTAATGGCACTTTGTTAACATGTGATGGTATGTTCATGTATATTGTTGACGACGATTTCCTCCGGCGTGACATAGGTCTCTGCAACTCGATACAAGATCCATTGCTACCGGTTCTAATCGTGATTATGATGTTATGTGCTTATTACTCCTTGCTATGGGAGCATCAAGAATTGAAGAAGTTATCCAAATGGTTGGAAAGAGTTCCAAACCATCCCTCAGAAAACATGTGTTTTCTTTTTGAATACTAGTAATGACACATGTTCTGTTTTCTTTTTGAATACTAGTAAGGACACATGTGCGATGCACATGCTTGAATTTTTACTCATCAAACAATAATAAATTTGGAAGCCATGAAATTTTTTTCCTAAAATAAAAATTTACTATTCTTATTTGTACTCGCTACCTAGATAATTGAAAAAGCTTTTCAAATATATAAATTTTAAAAAAATCCGGTGTATATTTTGAAAGATATTAAGTTTTTAAAAATTTTGTTTTTTTAAAACAATGGTATTTATGTAAATATGTAAAAAATTGGGACAACTAAGTAATTTAGGGGGTATCCTACCAAAAATAGCTATTTTCTTTATATTAGTAAGATGTACTCAATACTTTTAATGTGTGCAATATTATACCCTGTAAAACTCCTTCTCTCTCCTCTCTCTCCACTCTCTCACTCATTCTTCTCCAACAAAACCATCAAAAACAACCATTCTCTGCTCAGATCAAGTCCATTTTTGGACTAGATCTGAGCAGATTTCTTCATTATTCCTTGCTTTCTAGGTTAGTTAGTAGATTAGTTTAGTTTTTTATTACGTTTTTTACTTATCTACACCGTTTTGGTGGTTTTATCTACTCTTTTGAGGTTTATCTTCGCTTTAGGCGATTTTGGGTTATTGGGTTGGGATCTAAGATCAATAGTGATGCTCTCCAACGACGAAATCTCCATCTTTGTTGTCTCCGACGACGAACTCTTCATCGGAATCTTCATCATCAACTTATCCGGCGACGAAATCTTCACCGGTGGTCTTTTTGACGACGAAAGCTTCATCCCTATTTACAAGAGATTTGAGCAAATCACTCCTACTTTGGGAGCATTTCTTTATAAAGAAGAAAAACAAACTAAATGGTTGGAATTTAATTCCGAGAAAAACCATCATTCTTCCGATTTAATCGGATCTTATTCATACTTGTATTTGTCTTACTCCGGTAATCCTTCTCTTTCTCTTGTCGGATTTCTCGGTATTGTACTCTTACGGTATGTTCTTGTTACTTTGTATTCTCTTATTTTCGATCTTAAACTCATTGTAACCTTGAAATCCCATTAATGAAAAGGTTCCTTGTTTATTCAAAAAAAATAAAAAATAAAAAAATACTTTTAATGTGTGTTAGATCTTCTGTATTAGGGGCTCTCATAAAATATATATTTTACTACTCTTTGTTGATGATGTATGAATTTCTGTCACTTGTTGACATTTTATTAATATAATTACTTTAGGGGCTCTGTTTAAAAAAAAAAAAAACACGTTCAAAGTTCTACTAACCAAGGAGAGGCAAATACAAACACTATGCCTGCAAAGTAATATATACCCATACACTAATGACGAAAACCAAAAAAAAATGCAGTAACCAAAACTCAATTGAATTCGTAAACTAATGATATTTTATCAAACCACTACACAATCCTTGGATTCGTGTTCAGATTATGCAACGTCAATTTAAGCTTTCTAAATTGTGTGGTCCTATTCACCACAAACCAATTTAAACTTAACCAATTCAAGTTTCTGCGACCTGTACTACAATTACGCACACCAATTTTACTAGTACGTATATGGTGAACAAAACAGAAATCAACCAATTTGTGTTACAATATACACAAGATAACAAGAACGAAAATCTGTCTTAAGATTGTTGGCAATCTTGTGTATGAACTGTAATAAGAATAAGAACAGAGAAGAAGGATGCAAACCCAATTAGACGAACCAAAATCGAGGCAAGGATTATATCCTCTAGACTTAAGACAGATTCACCCCACACTGGTGCTTACGGACTATCGATATCTGTCTCCCAGGATACAACGACTTTCTTCTCGATGTAGTAGCACTCCAAACTTTGAGGAACGACGAACCAAAAACTTAAAGTGATGAACTCTCTTAATTGACACAAACTTGATGATTTCTATTGAATGCAAGAAGATGTTTGTTAGTTTTCTGATTGATATTCTAACCTAATTGTGCAGGGCATTTATAGATGTCAATAATACCTCTTCACTGAACCATCACGATTCTAAGGAGTTTTCATTAGGGTTTTTTTTCCAGAAAGGTTGTTCCTCTCACGTTTCTGAAACGGTTTCGTTTGGTTTCCAAAATTGAAACTACCCTAACCAAACGGACCAGAAACTTAATTGGGCTAAATCCAATCAACTCCAAAACCTGACTCCATTAGGTATTAGACAAGGGATTTCCATTCATCTGAAAATACTACTTAATTTTCCAACAAAATAGAAAGAAGCATTCATACTTATTTACCACGACTTATCCAAATTTACCCAAATATAAAAAATTTACAAGAAGAATAATTTTGCTAGCCACGTACCAAAACATAAGTATAGGGTCTAAGAGCATCCACAATGGACGAGTAAAAACCAAAATTTGGTCCAAAAACCAATCACAGTGGTACAGAGCAAAATCAAATATCTGGAGTAAAACCAAAATTCGGAGTATATTTGGTCTGAAATCCAGACCAAAACAATATTTGGTCGAGCGAAGGTTAAAAGTGCGTTCGATAGCAGGCGCGGGTATAATAATCGTTTGGAGTGGGACGGATGTATAAACTACGCACGTAATCCAGGCGCACATTAAAACTTCGTTCGAATGAGGAAAATATATAAACTACGCCTGATGGGGCGTGGATATAAAATAGACCCCGTAACAGACGAACATTTTACCTTCGTTTGAGTCGGGCGAACATTATATTAACGCCCCATCAGGCTATCTAATACGTTTGCCTGACATCAAACGAACTTTATACTTACGCCTGGTTGCCTGGTTTGGGCGGAGTTTATACCTCCGTTTAGTAATTACTCAACAGCCAGTATATTCATAAGAAAGAAAGTAGCACTGTTAGAAAAGAAAGGCAGTACAACTTTCATGTAAAAATGAATTTAACTGTACAAGTTGGGCCTTTCTTCAATGAATATGTCTTAGGATTGAAAAATAAAGAATATGCAATGGTTGCACTAATGAAAGAATATTCAATGAACATGTGTCATATATGTATTCCCTCAACTTTAATTTGAAAAAAAAAAAAGAAAAAAGAAAAAAGAAAAAAGAAGAAGAAGTGGGCGTGATTTTAATCTTCGCCTGTGACAAACGTAGTTATAATGTTCGCCCCATCAGGTGAAGTTTAAGTTCACGTCTGTTTATCTGGCGCACGTATTGCGCCCGTTTCATTTCAAACGGATATTTAAAGTCCATCTGATGCCAAGCGTAGCTATAATCTACGCCCGATTCAAGCGTATACAATACGTTCGCCTGTGATTGAGACGCTGATTATACATTTGTTCAGTTTCAGGCGTAGATTATACATGCGCTTAACTATAATTTGCTCGTCACCCGCTGTGTTTAAAACAGACTATAAACTAGAAAATTTTGTATTTTGTATTTTGTATTTTTTGCTCCGTGGTTATAATCGCGTGATTATGGACGCTCTAAGTAGAACTGTTAAACACTCTGTCATCTTCTATCTACGAGGCACTAACTTCTAGAGATGTTTGTATCCGTTGTTGTAGACTTTTGTACAAAATCCAACTTATTAGAGGCTAGTAGTGGTGATGCTTTTTCCTTTGTTGTTAAATTATGTAAGCTTTGCCTCCGTTACGAATTTGCACTAGGTAAAAAGAAAAAACCTACAACAAATTAATGCTAGAAGTAAATTTGTGACTGTCCTGTTCTCGAAATTGGTAACATCACTATACAGTCGTATGCTAGGAAATCACTTCCCATCATCATGGACCATTATATAATTTTATATTCATATAGTGGTGATGATGGTGGTTTTTTTCTTAGGGAGAAAACCCTGAAATTGATATTACTACTCCAGTATTTAAAATATTATACTTTGATGTATCTGCATTCCGTAATGAATTTAGGAGATATACTGGAAGTCTGGGGAGTGCCTATGCCTCTCTTCTTCTTATATATATATGCGGATGTATTTGCAAGCTTCACCTGGCTGAACTCAATAAATATGCGCATATATGTATATAAAGTATTCACTTTATCCACTGAGTAATTCAGTAGTATACATATGTAAAATTATCGGAACAATATTGGTGCATGTTGTAATAATTCCTGGTGTTCTAATATTTTATCATGAAAACTCAAGCTCCTAGATGAATTGCTCACTAGTATAAAGCTAATTGAGTATTTAGCTAATGCTATGTTCTTAGCTGAACTCTTAATACTGACTTGACGTTCATGTTCATTCTTAGCTGAGTAACATGGATTCAGGTCTGAATTAAGATATGCATGAAGGTACTTGATCAGAAGCGCGCAAGCTGTGTCAATAAGACCAGCGCCACGCTACTCGCAAGAGTAAAAATTAGTAATTTTGTGTTAATGTACAAAATTCACTTAAATTGATTAATTTTGTGTCGATTAACAAAATTCAATTTTTTAACCTAATTTTGTGTCAATTCATAAAAAATTAGATTTTTTCCCCTAAAATGGAGCAAGCACGATATCTTGATCCCTATTGGTCGAAACTAAGCTTAGGCAAGCTAGAAATTGGCATCATGGAGCCAGTATGAGTAAATCCTAAAGAAAGTTAGAAAAAATAAGCAAAGGGGAAACCGTGACTGATTAGGTCAGTCACGAATGGAGTACAACCGTGCCACTTGGCCGACCAGTTTGTCCTAGCTCACGCCCTCCAAGGCCGACCGGCCTTGCTCCATATTGGCCTCCAAGCACCCCTCTTTCCTATCGGTCAATCACATTGCTTCTATGCTACAAGCTCCGCTTTAAATTGTTAGTGGAAGTAGGTTGGTCAAAGTATTCAATTTCTTAAGAAAATAGATCTTGGCCGCCCAAGTCAGTAGCAAATTGATCACGACCACACGACTTGTCCGGCTCAATTAACTAACCTAAACTCTTACCATCTCGGCAAATAGGGTGCCGTTGTGATGACCGACCACTCAACTATTGCCTCGACCAATCAGATCGCTCCTAGCCTACCTGCTCTGCTCCAAATCGTTGGCCAAAGTAGGCTAGTCGAGCTGCTTCTTTATATAAATAATTAAATCTAGGCCGGCTAAGTCAGTCGCAGAATGATCACAACCACACAACTTGGACGGTCAATTTAACAAGCTTAGCTCCTTCCTGGCATGACCGAGCAAGCTCCATGGTGATTACTTGTCACCCTTATACTATTTCAGCCAATCAGAATGCTCACAGACTACATGCTCGACTCTATATCATCGAACAAAGTAGGCCGGTCAAAGCTGCTTCAAGCGTCTTAATTAAGTCAATAGTTGTCCATGGCAGACTCAAATTGATCTTGGCCGTCCGACTTAGCTGGCCAATTTGGCCGGTTTAGATTAAATCTTAGATTACCAGCAAGGGGCCCTAGCTGCTACCTATCACCCCCCTTCTTGACGGACCAATCCCGGAGACTATAGCTTACGTGCTTAACTACCAAACGATCGGCCAAAGAAGGGTGGTCGCGCCGCTTTTTTAACCTTAAAATACGCGACTAATTCAAGCAGGCTCTATACAACGATGCTTTACATGCATCGAATATTTTGAGCTGCTTGCTTGAGAATGATGCTTCACACGCATCGTTTGCAAACGATATTTTTAGGGTATCGATGTCATAAATAATTTAATAATTTATTTAACCTAAAAGCACCATATGCTATTTTCGAGTATTACTCACGGCAAGTCCCATTCTCACGACTTCACTTTTGTCACTTATGACCACCTGCTGCCTAGCTTGCACATTATTGGTCGATATTTCTCTACATGTAGATTTTACGTACAAGACACACGACATATGTTAGTTGCTGAATAATCACGTACTCATTCTTACACTATTCATGACCACTTCTCACATGTCATGGTGGTGGGCCCACTCAGCAACTACCACGCCTTCCATTATTAGTCGTAATACGACTTGCTCCATATCATGTGGACTTTACCGTACAAACAGGCACGCCTTAGTCATGCAAGACTAAGAGCCACTCTCTACCAAAATACTCGAGACATCAAACATGTCACAAACCAGGGGGATGTTCATCAGGGTATTGGTCTGGCGGTTTACAACATGCAGTGTACAATAAACCCATTATGAGAAAGTGATGGGAAGAGTAGGAAATTAACGAGTAAAGGAGAAGTGGGTACACAACCGTCCATTCCTACCTTCACAATAGGGCACGGTTTCTACCACCTTCACACATCTCCACTACTTCATTACTCCACAAATCCCACTTCCTATGAGATCAGGGTGTTCGACTATGACTTGATATAAATGAATTTTCAATCTATTCAATCGACAATTAACACAAATTTCCAGAGAATACAGAGAACTTACAACTTCCATTTTTTACAAGCAAGTTCCATTTTTCTGAGATAAGTCATAACATCTTACGGAGCCTGTTTTTCTGATCTCAACACCTTAATTGCTTCCCTCCCTAAGATCAACCTTTCTCCTTCATTTTGTGACCGAAGCAAGACTGGAACGGCCATTTCTTGGTTTAAGCCAGAATTGTACATATTGATCTCTCGAATCAAAAGTACTCATGTGCAGTACATTTGTTTAGGGTCTAGACTCGTTTCTCATCAACCTACCCACTTTCACTCTTTTCTCTAGAATTAGTTTTTACCCTACTACAAGTGGTACGCTTACCTCTGGAGGTAAATTTTGAATAAATTTCAAGGTAAAAGAGGAGTTCTCGTAGGTTTCCTCTCCCTCTGTGCTAGGAAAGTTGTTTAAGACACGACTTTTACCTAGTACTCCTAGAGAGATCCAAGTGGGCCATTTTTGGTAAGCAGAACTGGCGATGTGAGATGAATCGGCAACCGGGTTACGATGCCCAACTACGCGCTAACCTAGAACCTACAAAGGTTGTTAGTCTATTAAGACAGTAGGACGGTGGTCATGGAAGTCGAAATCCGCTAAGGGTGTATAACAACTCAGTGGATAATATCAACATTGCTAATGGGGGCTGCCAGATTACTGGTGAGGATACCAAAACCCATACCAAGTAAACTGGCACCCCCCACCCCCCATTATCAGCCATGGATAATATGAACTAAGGTTTAGGAGTTGGATCAGTTTAAAAGGTGTCATTTTCTATTATACCTCTGTGGCTATTAACAATAAACTTGTTAGTAGTTGCGTTTTCCCTTACATGCAAGCAGAAGAAGAAACAAAACAAGAATCGATATTTTGTGGCTAAGATGCACAACAACTCTTTTACCATTTTCTATAACTGTTTCTTTAAAAAAAACATGTTTCAGAGTAGATAACATAGAGGACTTACAATGGTCTGCCAAACCAGAAGAGCTTTCACAATTTTCATATATTTAAGTCCACTTGGACAATGCATATATCTTGATATTAGGAACCTTTCTGCATTTCTGGTGATTCTTAAGCCTGCATATTCTTCTTTTTCAAACTTTCCCTCCAGGTTCGTTTGGCATCATTCATCTTTGTGTGCCATAGATTCTTATTGAGATAATGCTCAATAATGAAGAGTTAACTAATGGAACTATCTTCCTTGCTTCTTCACCGAGACACTAGGCATGGACAATGGCATTTCTTTCTGAATTTCATATACCTCTTGGTTTGATTACTTTTCATTTCAGCATTTATAATTTCTGGTTGTATCATATGTTATAATACTCATCCTTTTAAATCTTGTATCTTCATCATCATAATCATGTAAATATTCATTAGAATAGACTCGAGAGAGGCAGTGAAGAAGGTAGTAGACTCAGAGGATGTCTCATCAATAGAAAATCAACCATTTTTGGGAAGCATCTTACATTCCTTGGGAAACATTATTCTTAATGACTGCAGTTGGAATCTAATATAAATGTAACAAAGTAAAACCATAGTAAACCAAATACCTTAGTGAGTGTGGTTGTTTTGCTTAGCTGATGGAATACTTGACGTGCTTAAAATTTGCTCGTCGGTTGCATCAGCTTTGCTGCTATAACACACAACTGGAAACATTTTTCCTTTCGATTTTCTATAAATCCTTTTGTAACTTGTTGTGAACCATCTCAGAAATTTCCTGTTTGTTGCCAGTGTATATTGCTCTAGAATAGGAATCTGGAATTCTTTATCATGGGTTACGTATACCTAGTTCAGATTCTTCCTGCTGCTGTTGCGGCTCTAATGTATTTCTTGGGTAAAATTGAGTTAGGGGTCGTCACCCTGTCTCAATCGGCTTTTAATCATGTGCTTAGCGATTTTTCTCTTATTATTTACCACTTTGAGGGACTCAGTTTCTTTTCGGCTGTCGTTGATCGCTTAGGTATGCGTCTGCACTGATCAACATTCTCTTAAAGGCTTGGTGAAACTTCTTTTAGATGATTGTATGACCGAAACAAGGGAATCATTGTAATAATAATCTTTCTCTTTGACCTTTTGCTGGTTATAGGTGAGTTCGAGGATATATTGAGTAACACTTCCGACTGTGTCTCTCAACCAACCCAAGAAATCACCATCTCATACAGTAATGTTCAGGAATCCTCATCCTTGTAATCAAATGATATCTTTCGGAGAATTATCATAAGTTAGTGGATATTGAGAATTTGACGCTTGAAACACCAAAAAGTAGAACAACTCTTATCAGGGATTTATCGTTGGAGGTCAACAATAAGGATAACTTACAGGAAGGTGTTTTTTTAACAAGATTATGTTGGGTGCAATAATCAAAATAAGGAAAAAATCAAATAAACAAAAGTTATTGATACTTAGCTCCTTTATAATGGAAGTGATCGATTCGATGAAACAGACGAGCTCCCCAAATCTCTGCAACAGCAACAAGGCAAAACTTTGGAAAAACAGAGTGAGTCAGTGTTCAACACGCTGTCCTTAAGACATTAGCGCCCAACTACACTCAAGAGTGATGCTATAGCCCTCACAGGACGGATATCTCCAGGATAAAACACCCTACTACACCTAATACTAGCATATGTAATAGATGCTCAACTTGAGCTTGGCAACTCCGAAAAAACCCTTAAGGAAAATCGCGAACGTTAAAGAAATCACTATAAAATATTTTCCCTTGGAGTCTCTCTAAAAAATAGAGAATCCCCTTTCCCATAGATTTTACAAAAGTAGAGAACTTGTTTATATAATGGAATAATACAACTTAAAAAGAGGAACTCCCCGATGT
>JAJJMB010000989.1:675327-691630 GCA_023531105.1 Papaver atlanticum | reverse complement strand
AAAATACCAGGCAGGTCATGCATTAGCGAATAATGCAATAGGTTAAAATTTACAGAATATCTGGGATTGTTGCTTCACGCACCATTCTGGATAAATTTCATAAATATGTTGAATTGCTCAATACATATGTAAGCGAAAAGGTTTATGCACTCATCACTTTCAAATAGCTTTCGTTCCTTTGCAGGATGACAACGCATTAAAATACAGGGTTTTATAATTTTAGCCCTGAACTGAAAACCACCATCAACAGTTTTATCTTCTCTAAGATTTACTCGAGATTCATCTCTTATAGGTAAGATATAAAAAGTAATCACAACAGTTCTTCGTCTCAGACTCTTGTGATTCCGTAATAACTTCTTCTGTTAATCAGTTAGGTTATTGTGAGGTGACTAATATTTCTAGGCTGCTCTTCGGGAGTATAAGATCGTTGAGTTTCTTGTTCACATTGATTTATCTAAAGACGGAAACAAAACCAGAATAAACTTATCTATGGGAGACAGATTTGTTTATAAGTCTTCGACTTTGGATCGTAGAAACTCTTAGTTATGGGTGAGATCAGCTAAGGGAATCAAGTGCGCAGAGTCCTCTTGGGATTCAAGAGGCGTAAGGAACGCGACTGTACCTTAATCGGTGTGAGACTTGGTTGGGGCCCAACTACATTCCAGTCTGAAGTTAACTTGTAGTAGGCTAGAGTCTGTAGCAGTTTAATACAGTGTAGTGTTCAAATCTGGACTAGGTCCCGGGGTTTTTCTGCATTTGCGGTTTCCTCGTTAAAATTTTTTATGGTGCCTGTGTTATTTCTTTTCCGCATTATATTTGTTTATATAATTGAAATATCACGGGTTGTGCGTAGTTCAATCACGGTTGAAAATCCGACCTTGTTTGTTGGATATAACTTGATTGACACTTGGACATTGCTCTTTGGTACCATCCAAGTTATTCTCATATCAATCAGGCTCACAGATTTCTATCTGTTCGATTTGCTGATTGTATTGAGAAAGAAATAAAGCTCTTTGATATATTTCTTGATTGAGTCTCACTTTTAAGTTGGTGCTCTCGGAATTATATTGAAGTTTAGTCCATACAGATCGCCGAACAAAATATTGGGTGTGGTTGTTATAACCCCGCGTTTTCAGGTACCAAGTACACCACCAAAATTTTCATTTGGAAACCTACAGGGACAAAACCTTAATACAATTCCAAGTATACCAACTTAATGATCCTTGAATTTTATATATATTTCTCTAACAATCAAAATCTACTTCGTTGCATATTCAGGAAAATTGTGATGCTGACTAAGCTAGTGATTTCACTAAAATGCGTTTTGTTAGTTGTATGGCAATATGGTGTTTAAAAAAAAAAGTTTGTCTCCAGATCAAAGATGGAATCAGAATATAAGGTATTAACTGATACTACTTCAGCAATTTTGTGGATTTATACCCTACTTTCAGAACTTAGTTGTCCTACTTCTTGTCCACCTATTTTTTGGTGCGACAATATGAGGGTCACCTATATGACAAAGAATCTCATCTTTCATATCAGGATGAGCATATTGAGATAGCATTTCATTTTTATAAGGAGTTGGTAGATGCTAACAAGCTTATTTTCATATATATTTGCACCGAAGATCAAAGAGCTGAAATTCTCACTGAGCCACTTTCTTCTACCCATTTCTTAAACTTGCGGTCCAAGCTCAATGCATGCTCTCCTGCTCGAACTCTGGGCTTGCGAGATGTGTTAGATAGTGGTTTGTTTGTAGTGTTAGAGAGGTGTAATGAGAGTGTCATGTAAATAAATAATATGAATGTTGTAGTGTGTCCACTAACAGTTGTCCATCTTTCAAGTGTAAAGTTCTCTCACATAAATAATCATTCCCCTCTCTATGTTGCTCTTGAGAAGAGTAGAGATCTCACTCACAATTAGTACTTAATATTCCCAATTCCCATATCTCGATTTTCCACTCCCCGGGATCGATTCCACCCTTCTATTTGCAGAACGATTTTTTCCATCGCCAAACATTTGTGAAGTTACTGGGTCACCTGATTTAATCGTTGATTTGAAGTTCAAACGTTGAGCAGAATCTCTCATAATAACCAATTTGTACATGTGGTCCTTTAAAGTGGGAAATATTATTGATTATTTAAATAATATGTATGCATCTTACTTTCTGTCTAAAATGTCATGCCCTAAATTCACCTCTACACTGATCACATCCGAACAAAACAAAAAAATCTCCCCTCCTTTAAAATGCTAAGTCATATGAGCTCTCACATCGCACGGTAAGTGCGACATCCCTCTCAAATTAAATTAGATAAAAGCTTTGAAGTAGAGCAATCCTGGAGACGACTTTAAAATGCTAAGTCATATGAGCTCCCACGTCGCACGGTGAGTGTGACATCCCTCTTAAATTAAATTAGATAAAAGCTTTGAAGTAGAGCAATCCTGGAGACGACTTTAAAATGCTAAATCATATGAGCTCCCACGTCGCACGGTGAGTGTGACATCCATCTCAAATTAAATTAAATAAAAGCTTTGAAATAGAACAATCCTGGAGACGACAAGTGGCAGGACTCTATTGGTCGAGACATTAAAACATGAATTACACTCTGTTTACACCCTGTATTAACTGACCGTTTATAACATCGTTAGCGAAAACGTGGGTATACAACACTTATGTGAGGATTTACAGCTAATAAATTTGTTACACTTGGTTTACACCGAAAACTTAACAGGACGTTACTAACGCCAGTTAGGTGTACAATACACCCGTGAAAAACAAAACCCAACTGAGATATTCTTATTTGCATACAGTATAGGATTTATTTAGCTTCTCCATTTAGTTTTCTTCTTCATTAAAAACGGCTGTGATCGAATATCTTGAAAGGAGCCCTAACGAATCTGTGAGCAAGTATGTAGTTTTTGTTGTCGAAGAAGAAACTCATCCACACTTATTGTGGTTTCATGCTCTCTTATTGTGTAGAACAAAACTTATTAGGGATGGTAATTTCTAACCTCAATTTTAGCGTTTTTGTTTTCCCAATCCGAACATGGGTTTGTTCTCATGAAACCGCCAGTTGGGTTGGTTCTGAATTAGACTTCAAGTGTTGTGCCTTTTATATGTTCGGCGAATTTCCTAGAAGAATTGAGTTCTGATTTGTAGCTAATTGTACTGATTCAAATCTGGATGATAATAACCAGAACCAGTTGTTTCTGCTAACATAAAGAAGCAAGGGTTCGATTCAAATCTGAAGAATTGAAGAATGAATCTGAGGCTGAAGTTGCAGTGTTGAACAATTTGCTAGAAATGGTGGAGATTAGGGTGTTGAGAACTGAAAGAAGAGATTAGGGTTTGGTGGTACTGAAATTGATTAGAAACAATGATGCCGTGATGTGGAGGAGATCGAATCGGTAGTGAGGTAGTGACTTCAGGGATGGAGTTATACAGGGATAGGTGGTGGTGCTGGTGCTGGTGTTTGAACTCAAGCGACAAGCCAATGCGAAGCTGTACTTGAGGACTAAAGGGTGAACTATCAGTACTTCGTTTGTATTCATATACTTATCCCAGTGAGTCTCAATTGGCATTGTGTCATTGAATCCATCGTACTTGAGGACTAAAGGGTGAACTCAATACCTTCTCTTACAAACGGCCAACCTGAGCTTCCAGGTGGGAGCTGTTTGTGCTGCTGCTGGATAATATCACCACCAGGTGATTGGGTGGTAGTACTCTCTCCACTCCGCGAGAAGATTAAATTAAGAAAATGAAGAGAATAAAGGAGCAGTACTGTGAGGAAAAACAGAGTGGACACTGAGATTATTACCAGGGGATCCATTTTAGGTGATGCTCCTTGGTGATCACCTTAGTGTGATTCCATTATGTATATGTAGCCTTTTCTTCTTTTCTTCCGGCTGTGACGTATTTGTACGAGTCATAATCTGCATAGGTCCCGGCCGGTACTGTGAATTAACCGTGCTAATCCCCCCATTACGCATGCAGTTTACCATTACAAATGTTCCAAGATGGCTTATGATTTTGAAATGGGTTCTGTTGGTTGGAGTTTAAAATAAGAAAGTTTGTGGCCCCAAATTGATGCTGCAGATGAATGCAAAGATGGTTTGAATCAAAGATGAAGAATGTTCTGCATTTTATGTCGAGTTGATTGTAGAGTTGTAGATGAAGAACAAATGAGTTCCAGTGATTTTGAGATGGGAATGGAAGTGGTGGTGAGATGAACAGGGGCTGGATGAAGCTGCAGTGTGTGGTTGCTGTGTAAACAACATAGAAAATGAAATTGAGTTGCCATCATAGTCACAATGGCTGAGTGGTGATGCTTGAAGTGAAGATGCAGGTGGTGATTTGGGTTGATGGTTGTCTGTTGCTGTAATTGAAGTCATGGAACAGAGAGAATCAGTTGCAGATGGTGATATATAATGGGTCTGAAATTGAAGCTAGGATTTGAGTCAAATTCAAATGGATGGTGCTGTAAGGGATGTTTAGGAGTTGGTGGTACAAATTACAGAAGTTGTTGGTGCTGTTCCTGGCATGCATCGGGACGGGCGAGGCGAAGCCGAGTCAAGAATGCATTGGGACAGGGCGAGGCGGAGCCGAGCTACACCAAATCAAAAATCCTAAGCATGCACTCGCCCACCAAATCAAAAATCCTAAGCATGCCACATCACACAAAACCAAAAAATATGGTTAAAATTAAAAAAAACTAGTTTCTCACCCGTGCTACGCACGGGTCTGTTCCTTGCTTATGGTGTCATTATGTTTCTTTTGTAAACATGTCTTTATAATGGATGAAGTAGCAATTATCATGATATTGCATCCATGATAAGTGTGACGAATAATACATTAAACAAAAATATTCCATATACCACCTAAAACAGGTGAACCCTTTGAAAAGGTAATCAATGTACCCATTCGTCACAGTTCTAAAATATATTTTGGATGGCTAAACCTCCTCTACTGAGCAGGTCAGTGGAACCAAGCAATGGTCTATAGAAAACGCAATTAAATTACCTGGTATATATGTTCAAATTACCCATCTAAATTTAAGTCTTCTATCATGCATGAGAGGCGATAAGTCATGCGACGCTGACTAAGTCAAACTTGAATTTTTTTCTTCTTTCTTCTGTTCGATCCAGTCTGTTTCTATGCAAATCAATTTGTTTTTCATTTTCTCCTCTTGAATTTACTCGGTTTACATATCTTTTATTTAGTTTTTGATTGTTGATTTTTACAAATCGAATCCTTATCTGTTTTGACCTAATTCTAGATTTTGTTTCTGAATCTTTTATCTCTGATCTTAGAATTCAATCTTTTATGTTTTCTAAAATCTATTAGTGTTATATCTTTCGATTTAACTTTAACCTGATTCTGACTTGGTTTTTTTTAGTTTTCTTTTCTTTTTGCTCTATTATAGGTCATGGGCTAATGGAGGTGCAGACATAGAGTTTCAGAGCGTCATCATGAGATTCATATATCAATAGAGGTTCTTGAGAAGACGGGTATACTTTTGTTATTGGGTATGGTTCAATGATACTTCTCTTCTGGTATAATCTTTTTACAGGGATTTCGAAATTGCTAAGGGTTAAGTTATAAGTTTAGTCATTCGAAGTGCTTTCTGGGGTGATTTGAGATCCTACCTAGTGTAGGGATTTGATTATACTATTCTGTTTATAAAGATTCTTAATTGTTGTAAAGTAATTTTTTGGGAATGATTTTATTTGGTGTTGTTTAATCTCATTATGATTAACTCTGTGAGAAGGTCATTAGGGATTACAGTCTTTATCTTTCCTGGGGGTTGCTTGTTGGAATTAATATTCTGCTCCACTACATTAAAAGTTGTGTTACTTTTTAATTACAGATTAGGATATATTATTTATTACTTAGTTGAAAGGAAGTAATAAAAAGATTACTAATGAAATCTTTGATGATGTGTGGCTAATTTCAGAAGTTTTGTTACACTTGGAACTTTATCTCTTTTACTCTCCTCTGTCTTGTTGATCCTCTGAGAATGGAAAATAAGTTTAATAGTCTGTTCATTTGTCTGCTATTAATGGTCACTTCTAAAAGAATGTGTTGTCAAATTCATAACTGCAGGCATGGACTCTTAGTGTTCCCAGGAATAACAATAGCATACACTACTGAGATTCTCTTTATATTCCCATGAACCCTGTTTGTAGTGATGTTTGTAGTGATGTTTAAGAAGAGTAAAGATAAGGATGTAGCTTTTGCTGCAAGACCTACTTTAATGTTTGGTCAGCTCTTTGCAGTTCAACAATTAGGAGATTTGGAGTCTATTTTTGATTTGGTTTGGGATACTACTCTAATGCCAGTTCAAATTCATATCCATTCAGATCTGGTAAACAAGGGGAGGGCTAGAAAAGTTTTGGATCAGATTGGAACTTTTGTTTCAGTGGATACTCCAGCTGGGAATTTATATGAAGCAAAAGTTATGGTACCCTTAAAAACTCCTCTGACAAGAAAAGTGGTTTTTAATACTAATAGGAGAACTTATTATATGTCTGCTTTTTACCCAAAGCTGCCTTTTCGTGCCTACAAGAAATGCTTTGCTCTATATCATGATGAAGATAAGTGCAGGGAGATTCAGATGAGAATCTTTGTTAGAGCTTTGCCTGCTCCAACTCCTAGAGCTACACATGTTGTTTTTACTAAGGTGTTGGCGAATCATGAAACGGGAGAGAGTTCTGATGCTGGGAAAGCCAAAGATGCTGCTACTGCTGATGCTGCGGTTGTTTCACATGGACACTCAAAGCCTTCGGCCTTTTCTGTCAGTCTACAACCTTCTGCAGCTCTCAGAAACAAAGGTTCTTCCTTATCTTCGCCTGTTATTTCATCTGTTATGCCTAAGGTTACTTCTCTGACTATTAGGGAGCCTGTTAATCCTGGATCTTCCTCAGTTGAGCACCCTCAATCAGTCTTGAACCTATCTGGTTTCTCTTCGTCTTATGATAATCTTTCTTTTGATGTTGATGGTCTTATGTTTGATAGGAAAGGTAAAAGAACTAGGACTGCTTTTGAATCAGTTTATCTTGGAACCAGTTCTGTATCTTCCTCCTTTTCAATGATGACCACTCCTCGTTGGCCTCCTCTAACTTCAGTGCCCCCTTTTAACCCTCCTACTGATGTTCCTTTTAATACGGATAGTTTAGGAGTTACTCCTAGCCAGGGGAGTTCTGATGCTAATATGTTTTGGTCTACCTCATGTACTGCTTATGCTCAGACTGTATTCACTTCTTCTGGTCTTATTTTCAACTCTGCTTCAGAAATGAATTATTCCTCAGAAGTTTTTATGCACTCAAGTTAGCACAATGGTTTTTCATCCAATGCTGATCAGAATGAAGAGTTTAAAGATGCTTTAGTTCTTGAACCTGTTCCGTTAGCTACGCTTCCTCATGAACCTATTATTACTGATGAAGAGTTCGAAAAAGAAATAGATCTCATGATGATAGATTCTGACTCTATGGATGCGGAACCCTCTTTGGCTCATGACCTAGTAAGTCCATTTGTCGCTCCCTCTTTTTTATTTCTTGTTGCGCCTTTACCTGTTTGTCTTTTCCTAAGTTTTGCTTTGATCTGCTCTGGTTATTTATCTTTCCTTTTAACGATGAAATTTATTTGTTGGAATATGAATGGTTGTTGCTCTGACAAAAAATGGTTACATCTTTTAAACATGTTTAGGAAGTTTAAACCTAGTGCAATTTGTCTCCTAGAAACCATGGTGGACACTGAAATAGTTAATAAGTACACTCATCATCTTCCTTTTGATTCTTGGCATATAGTGCCTGCAGTTGGTAAATCTGGAGGTTTGGCTTTAGGATATTTTAAAAACTCAAATATTGAAGTTATAAGTAGTGCTTTTAATATGATTCATATTGTCTGTGACATCACGCCTGTTATAAAGAACTGTATTGTTTCTTTTGTCTATGGTTCGCTAAATGCTATGGGTATAAGAAATCAATGGAACTATCTAAATCATATGAATGAAGTTGACAATAGGCCTTGGTTATTATTAGGGGATTTTAACTTTATTTTGCATGCTTCGGAAAAACAAGGTGGAAATCCTGATAACTCTTTTCCTCCAGATTTTGTTAGAAATTCTTTAACTCAGTTAAAAATGAATGAAGTATATGCTTATGGCAATCCTTTTACTTGGTGCAATAGAAGATTTAAGAATCCAACTGAATTGATCTTTAAAAAATTAGATAGGGGTTTTATGAATGATAAATGGGTTTCGGTTCTTCCTCATACAAGGGTCACTAATCTAGGAAGAATTTATTCCGATCATTGTCCCATTATGCTAAAGTGTTTTCATCAAGATCAAAGTCTTTCTATTCCTTTTAAATATTTTAAATGTTGGCAGCTGAGCTCAGACTTAAGGATGTTTTTATTAATTCTTGGGAAAAAGGTGTTAAGGGTTCTCCAAGTTTTGTTGTTGCTGATAAGCTTAAAAATCTTAAGCATGATCTCAACAATTGGAACTTAAACTCCTTTGGTCATATTAAAACAACTATAAATAGGTAAAATGCTGAAATTGAGAAGCTTCAAATCTTGCCTTATACTCCTTCAATAGGTAGTTATATTCTGAATTACTCTAAGCAACTGGATTACTGGTATGAAATTGAAAACTCCTTTTATAAACAAAAATCGAAAATTGACTACTTTACTCAATATGACAAGAATACGAACTTCTTTCATAACTCTGTAAAACTTCGGAATATGTATAACACAATACATACCTTAAGAGATAATCAGGGTAATTGGTTAGATAGCAGAGAACAAGTATTTTCTCTACTTTCAAATCATTTTAAAGGTATTTACACCTCTTCTTTGCCAAGCAATTCTGATATTGATGAAGTCCTCAAAGATGTTAAGCCAATTATTACAGAAGAATTGAATGCAGATTTAGTAGCTATTCCTACTATTGAAGAAATTCACTCTACTGTATACAATATGGCTCCTTGGAAATCTCCGGGAGGGATAATTGGGAGGAAGTTTCAGCTGAAGTTATTAATCATGTTCAGTCCTTTTTTCGTAATAAGTTTCTTCTCAAGCAGTTAAATCATTCCTTCATTGTGCTTATTCCTAAGGTAAATAACCCTTCCTCTCCCAATGATTTCAGACCTATAAGTTTAACCAACACTGTTTATAAAATTATTTCAAAAAATTTAACAAATCGTTTAAAACCTCTTCTTGATTCTCTTATTTCTCCCTTTCAATCTGCATTTATAGCAAATAGACAGATTCAGGACAATATCATAATTAGTCATGAAATCTTGCATTCTTTTAAAACTAGAAAAAGAAAAAATAACAAAAATGGGTTTATGGCCATTAAACTAGATCTTTCGAAAGCCTTCGATAGACTAGAATGGTCCTTTATAATTTTCGTCTTTAAAAAGCTTGGTTTTTCGGATGAATGGTGTCAAATGATTTATCAATGTATTAGTACTGTGTCTTATTCTGTTTTAGTATATGGCTCGCCGGGGGAGTTTTTTTTATCCAACTAGGGGTATTAGGCAGGGAGATTGCCTCTCCCCTTATATATTTATCATTTGTATTGAAACTTTATCCCAGCTGTTACTGAAAGGTGAAAATGATAAAATTATACAAGTTTTTACACTGAGGAAAAATAGTCCCTCGATTTCTCACTTATTTTTCGCAGACGACTGCATGCTTTTCTCAGAATCTTCTTTAGCTTATGCTAGAAGTCTAATGAAGATTATAAATACCTTTGCGAAAGCCTCAGGTCGGGCTATCAACCTTCATAAATCTGGTTTTTTCACTAGTAGTAAGATGCATCATAAGCATGTGAAGTTACTTTCAAAAACTTTGGGGATTAAATTTTTGAGTAGTACTGAAAAGTATCTTGGTACTCCTTTATTTGTAAAAGGGGATAAAACTAAGACTTTTCAATTCCTTATTGATAAATTTTATGATAGGCTGAGTAATTCTAAGAGAACTAATCTTAATGGTGCCGGAAGAACAGTAGTTACAAAACATGTTCTTTCTAGTTTAGCTGTTTACCATATGTCGTGTTTTCCTTTTCCTAAAAAAATTACTTCTAAAATTGATTCGATTCAAAGAGTTTTCTGGTGGTCAAAGAAAAACCCAAAGCAAGCTGCTTATTTTCGATCTTGGAATGATATTGGTAAGTATGAATTAAGTGGTGGTTTAGGTATTAGAAACTCTTATGCTACTAACAGGGTTCTTATTGCAAAATTGGGTTGGAGAATCTGTAAAAACCCAGATCAGCTGGTCTCTAAATTTCTAAAAGATAAATATTTTCCTAATCAAAACCTTTTGGAAATCGATAAGGATGCTGACAGTTCTTCTTGGATTTGGAAAGGTATAGTAAAAGGTTTGATTTTCTTAAAAGCTAATATTGTGTGTATGATTAATGATGGAACCTCTACGAAAATCTGGTCTTCAAATTGGTTGCTTGATAGTAATTCTCCCCCTGTTTCGATTAGTCCGCATTTTGATGATTACACTTTTGTTAGTGAACTTATAGATGCTCAGAATAACAATTGGAATCTTGGGCTTCTTGAGTCTTTGTTTTCTCCTGATGATGTTATTAAGATTAGGTCTTTAAGAATTAATACTAGGGAAAAAGATAATATTATGTGGGCTCATACAAAAAATGGTGAGTTTACTGTTAAGACAGCTTACAAAGTTTATATGAATGAGTCTAGTTCAGTTGAAGAAGCTTCATTTTGGAAGAAAGTTTGGTATTTAGATTGTCTACCAAAGATTAAATTCTTTATATGAAAAGTCTTTGCACAGATGTTACCAGTTAATTCTACCCTTGTGCTTTATAATCCGGCTGTTGATGATTGTTGCCCTTTATGTAAAATGAAGTTGAATCTGTTAAGCACCTGTTTTTTCTTTGCCCGGTTGCATCTCATATTTGGTTTGCTCTATCTCTGCAGCATTTAGTGGTTACTGATTATGATTGGATTGAGGATATTTTTCTGTGGTGGTTTGATAAAGTCTTGGGTATTTCTCCTTATGTTGTAAACTGGTTAAACATTGGAGCTATTGTTATGTGGTGTGTCTGGAAATTAAGATGTGATGTAGTTTTTAGAAATGTTTCGATAAACCTTGACAGAGTTATTATGGATGCTAGAAGACTAATTAACACATATATTGCTCCTCCTTTGGCTAAAAAATTTATAAGATTGGATGTTAGAACTTCTATTCAAGATGTCGATAATATTATGTTTGTAGATGGCTCTTTCAAGAATTATAATATGGGTGTTGGTATTATTCTTTGTGATAATGCAGGAAGAATAAAACAATCTAGAGTGGATTTTGGATTGATTTCAAGTGTTGTTGGTGCTGAGACAACAACTCTAATTTTGGCTATCTCCTGGACATTGGAGATGAATCTTTCCAAAGTCTTGTTTGCTAGCGATTGCCTTCAGCTAGTGGATTTTGTTAATGGAGGCAAAGGTGCAATAAATTGGCGTTGTAAAGGTCTATTGAAGGAGTGTCGGATTTCCCTTTCTAGTTGTAATAGTTTTAAAGTTGTATATATTAAGCGTCTTAAGAACAAACTAGCAGACCGGCTTGCACGTCGGGCTAGAAGGTTTAGTTTGAAAAACATGTGGGTTTCTTCTCCTCCTTTTTTGGACAGTTTGCTGAGGAAAGAACCTTTGGTCGAAGTTTGTAATTGTCTTTTAAGTTAATGCATTGGTGTGTTTCTCAACAAAAAATAAATAAATATATGTTCAAATTAATTCCAAATCAACAGAAGGGTGTGACGATTTGGATTAGGTCCCAATTCATAAGTGTGTCATGACATACTACACGGAAATCCACAACTGATCCTATTCCTATTAACACAATCGTTCCTGTAAAACACAATCAGTCATTTGATAGGAAAAAGAACCCTTCCCAGTACAAACTAATGCAGGTGTACACTCGATTTTATGGCACAAAACTGGCCTCCCTTTGATCACACGGGACACACTAAATTATTAATTGATTATAGCTTGTACCCCGCGGAAGCATGAATGAAATTTTAGTTACTTGTCAAAGAATTTGTGCTAGAAAATCTTAGGCCATGGTGGAATACTATACATGCCTACTCTGCATCAACCAAGTCTTTTTATATTTGCTATAGCCACTACATAATTCCAACAGTAACGAATAGGGAATTTTTTTCCCAAATGTCTGGTGATTCAACCACCACCCTAGCTACTAAAGTAAGACAATGAGAAAAAAAAAAATTTCTTCGGTTGATTTGTTACTCAAGCTAGAGATATAAATACTCATCTCTATAATGGCAATTCTTCCTATTTCACTGAAGATATGATTTCGGCATGAGGTGCATATACAAATTTAGAGTTAATAATTCTTTGTTACAAAAGATCGGTATCATCATTTACACACATCGATCTTTTTTTAATTATCTTTTGATATACAAATATCGATTATGATTAAGTTTCTCTAGCTCAGGCAGAAAGAATCCATGCATAGGAATATCTCCCTTACTTCCAGTCTCTACGAAAATATTTGTACATTTGTTGTTAATTTGATCGGTGAAATATGACTTCCGATTTCCCGGAATATGTCTCCATTAACCGAAGAAAGGTGGAAGTCAGTGTAACATATTTAGGTTTTGAAAAATTATTAACATATATAGGTTTTGAAAGTGATTTTGGGAAGAAAAAAAAAGAACATTACCAAACCCATCCTGTATCTTCGTATAAATAAATTTCAAATTTGACCAGGTAGGGAAAATTTTGACGTCTTTCGCTTGGAATGACTGGCAAATTAAATTCTGCAACCATGGTATCGTGGATAGCGGTCTTCAAACGAACAGATAGGCCAGAGATAGGATGTCTTGAAACAGGTCCCTGAAAGATTCATGGCGTGCAAATGTAAGAAAGTGCAGTCATGGAAGCTTTATAAGGATCCATTTTTGGTCTGTTTTACCTGCTTTACAATATTGACCCATTATGTTGCATTAGTGCTTTCTTTACCAAGATATACAAAAGATCAAGTAACCACAACATTTACTTACAATAGACTTTATTATGTAAACATGCTTAGATTTTAATTGTCCATTAGATGTTCGTTACTGATTTTTATCTGCAATTGATGTGTTAGTACTCTCAGTGTATGCTTGCAATTCCATGGGTTTCATTAGGGGACAATGGAAAGTATCATATCATATAGCAAACAGACATATAGAAGAAAGATAAGTGCAACATTAATGAAGAGTAAATTGGACTCTATTCATGGAGAATAGTATAACCTTGGATATGAATCTTCATCCTAAAGTCCTGCTACTAATCTTTTCTATTATATACCCATGCAATTCGAAATTTTACTCGAGTTTTTATACACTTTCTATTATCACCATCATCCGCAAAACAAAACCCAAAAACTATTAACCCAAGTACTATATCATTTACGTGTGATAGGTATTTGTTGGTGGAACCTTTTTTTGGTGTTCACTGATTATCTCCCGACTAATGGGCCAAATTCATTACCGCCATTTTTATCCCGCCAGTATTTCCACGTCCACGGTGTACGGCCAAAATACTTGATGTAATTTAGTATGTACATTGTACACCAGAAATGAATATTAACTGCAGGAGGTAAATCCAGTTAGTGAGTGGAACTACACGGGGTTACTATTCCCCGGCGAGTCATCTCTGTTACAGATGGACTTTTTTGGACCTTCTAATTCGACTGCACACAGAATGCGTAATACTTCCATGTTTACCTGGAAAGAAAACCAGTTAGTATTTTCCGTCATATGATCAGACATCTTAAAAGTGTTTTTTGCGGTCTACCTAATATGTGATCCAGCATGGTTAATCCTGATCTTTTAACCCTAATATGTGGTGCATGGTGCATGATGATAATGAGACGCTACAGCCATGGTGCATCAATGTCAAGAATTCTTAAGAAGTCATTGAGGGAAGAATGTACAGGGGGCAACAAACATCATGTAGCCTGAGCCAGAATTCACATCATGTAGTAGCCAGAGCCAGAATTCACAATTTTTAAAAGGTAACCAATATTTCATAACAACATGCAAAAATGAATTAGGGTTATACATGAACTCAAGATGGAGGGATTACAGTAACTAACTGTGAGTGGAGGATCCAAAACACAAACCTTCACAAATTTGGTTGTTTTGTTCACATGATATTACATGGGGTACCTTCTGACCTGTCCCAATATTTAAAATGTGGTCGTGTTTGATTCTTCTTTGTATAAAAAACTATCCAATTGGTTACTGTATGAAAAAACAAAAACTCAAAAATACAAATTTACCTGATGAAATTAACACAAACTGTTGCTGTGCAGTTAAAGTTATTTTTTCATAATAATTTTTTAATTTTATTTAAAGTTAATAGAAGGTTATGAAAACTCACATTTCGGCCATTGTCGACACTCGACACCAGGATGAGTTGGGATATATGTGTCTGATCACATAGTCTTATGGAGGCAGCAAAGCTTAAAAGATACATGTACTTCCTAAATTAAGCTTAAGCAGTAGCGCAAGCCGATACATTAACTAAATATTAGACACAAAGAGGTTTACCAAATTAAAGAAGCCAACGCAAGACTAAAATTCTCCCAAGAATAATGTACGTGTTGACAGTTTATAAAACATTAAGAAGAAGAAAAACGATCGTGCCATAGTAAAGTATATGGGGTGATCTTATAATGGATAGGGGGTGATCTTATAATGGATGCTAAAACCATATTTATCAAACAGAAGAAAGTTTCGAGAGGCATCTGTATTCTTATCACAGCCAAGGATATTCTTTCAAGCAGCCGCAGTCCATTTCTTTTTTATCTATTTTATATATCAGGGGTGAGATATAGATATTACGGAGATGCCGATAGACGATAGTGCCATCTACGGAGTCACCCTACCGCATATGATTGCACTACTTTCAACTGCATAAGGTGCCATCTTTGTTTCATAAAGAAATAAGGATCAACACCATAATTACTTCATCAATAGAAGAAGAAGAAAAAGAGAGAAAAAAAAAAAAAAAAAAAAAGATTTAAGCAAACCTTGGCATATGTAGGTTGTGGAATCTTCACGTAGGTTGTTTTGAGCATAAGTACTATTGCAGTTTTGAGCAGCAAAACGGTCAACGTCACGGGGCGAAAGGCTGCACCACAGTTAATATAAAAAGCTATGAAATCAACAAAAATAAAGCTATTTTAATGGATTTCATAGGCCCAACAGCAGGAGCAAAAGAAAGAATACCAGAGCAAAAGAAACAATACAAATAGGAGACAAAACAATGGTTCTTCCTTTCCTACAAAATATAACAATAAGATTAATTTGAATCGTGAAGAAATAAACAGATCCCAAATACTACCCAAATACTATAAAAAGAAGGCCAAAAATATCCAGCCGGAAGAAGAACATACGTCAATGGATGTTCTAACTCTTTGTTCCGGCCTTTGTAAATTTGTTTTTTTCGTTGTTTTTGGTTTGTCGTTTTTTTGTTCCCACTTGTATTTATTCGGTTGAGGTACCCCTCTTAAGTACCTCTATTTTCAATGAATTTTCTCTTTGACCGATCAAAAAAAAAATGGATGTTCTAACTTGTTTGCATTGTCAATCGACAACAGGATACCTGCAAAGCAAAGAATAAACACAAATCAGATACAAAAATTGTAGGGAAAAAAAAATCACGAGCAGAAAGAGAGGCGGCGCAAAACTAATTGGAAGACATTTGGTCGATCGGCTTATATACAGAGAAAACAAACAACTCTAAAGAGACTATCTTTAGAAATAATTTTAATATGAAAAATCTAAAAATATTCAGAATTTTGGTTATTAAAGTATAAATGCCATGTTTAGAGTATCTCGAATGGTAAAAAGAAATCAATGTGCTGGTATATAAACTAAAAAGGAAAGAAATCTCCTCTTAAAATTTGTTACTTGATTTTATATAATTTCTGATTAGATTATGCCGCTTCATATATAGCAATATGCCCATTGCCTCTAAGATACACCTAAGGTTTCCTAAAATAGCCGATACCTTTAACATGTAGAGTAACTGGAATGCTATCTAAAATATTTATCATGATTTTCATGTTTTAATTATACAATATTTTTTATTTTTTACTTTAATGGAATGAATAATATTAAGAAAGATTAGACTGGAACTCACTTATTGTCGACCTATTGTATTTTGTTTTCTTTTTTTCAACGTTTTGCTTAATATCATGTATTGTTCTTCACGATTTCCTACTAACAATTTGTATTTCGATTATTGGCAGGATTAAAGA
>JAJJMB010000989.1:539793-675317 GCA_023531105.1 Papaver atlanticum | reverse complement strand
GTGATTTTAATTATTTGTGCATTTTAGTGTTAAATATTACTATTACAGTTAAATATATTCTAGACGATTTTTTTGAGTTTATTTTAGGATTTAATTATGATTTTTCAAGTATTTGGTAATTTATAATATTATGTTAGATACAACTACATTAGGAAAAATATATATTGTGGGGTAAAAAAAAAAATTAGATTTTTATGTTCAAAATTGTATTAAGTTACCTAAAAAAATCTAAATGGTGGGGCCAGAATCAACCAGAAGCGAGAATTAACATGGAGTGAGAATTAATGTGGAGTTCCGGTGAATGAGAACACTTTAAAAAACTCTGTTATTATATAGAGAATGAATGATTTTCGGGCCTGCCCCTTGCGTAGCACGGGCACAAAATCTAGTAATTTATTGATACATCTTAGTTGACGCAACTGAGTTGCTAAAAAAGTGTGAAAACTTACGGACTCGAATGCTATATTAAGATCACACCAATGAGAAAGTAATAGTTGGTTGATGCAATTGACTTGTTCAAATAAAAGTGTGAAAACTTACGAACTCGAATGCTACATTAAGATCACACCAATAAGCAAGCAAGAGCGATGCTCTCCCGCGCAGCTGCGCGGAGAAGCTCTGTAAGGCTAAGTCCTATGGTCTTCTAATCTAGCAGCTAGATTAGCAGTCCACGTCAGCTAGGGCAACCTCCTAAGTCCTATGGGAGTGCTAATCTAGAAGCTAGATTAGCAGTCCACGTCAGCTGGGACCATTGCCCAGCGCTGTTTGGTTCAGCGCTTTAAATTTCAGATGTCAGATCAAATTTTTTGATTTTTGTGATCCGTGTGATTTTTGTGAGCCCTGAACCGTTCAGCTCTAAGGTCACTTTTTGAACGATGAACCATTCAGCGCTTCAATCTCGCTGCTAGTTGAACTGCGAGCACATGCTAGGAGAGAGAACTAGTGTTAACTTTTAGGCCACACTTTTTTTTTGAATTGCAACACTTAACTTCCAATCTAACAGCTCAATCTAGCCCATAGGACTTAGCCTAAGCTAGCAACTTATAAACAACTGGATATGCAAATCCATCAATCTTGTTGTTTTCTATGAAAACAGACCCCACATGATAAAATAATCCTTCTTTTCTAAAGCAGAATTCCTAAGTCTAAGTTGTCTCTTTGTAACATTACTTATCCCACTTTCTTAGTCTTCTACAAAATAGTCTTGGTTGATAATCATCTTACAAACCAAATAGAAAATACATACAATAAAATTATAAATCAATATTTATGATCTAATCAAATGTGTTAAACAACATATAATTCGTCAACTTTTCCATTTCTGTGTTTGAGGATTGATTGCTCTTTATGGTGATTTGTGTATTTAAAAAAAAAATACTCTCATGTAGCATCAAACATTTTCTTCCTCCTGAATTCTCACCCTAATATATATATATATATATATATATATATATATATATATTTCTTTCGTTCGTTCAATTCTTCAACATTAATTTTATCTCTTCATTTTTTAGTTTGGGCCTGAGTTTCTTTGTGTCTAAGTTTCTTGGGTATCTTAATTTTGGATGAACGGGGACTAAGGTATTAGAGTTTCCTTTTCCTTTTTTATTTTACCGATTGGAATAAAAGGTTTTCACAACTTTTATTAAGGTAAAGTAGGGGGCGTCCCTGAGGCAAAGCTGGCAAAGCCTTTCTTCGAGGCAGCACAGCTAGAAGGGCATCAAATTGGGATTTCGCGTTACTAAAATTAGTATATTGGGTGTAAATTGTAATTAGAAATAGAAACCGGGATTGATGATTAAGAAAATAAGGGGGCAGAATAAAAATAAATTATTAGTGTTGTAGTCTCATCCCATCGTAAATATCGAACGAAAAACAAAAAGAAACAGAAGGCTAAAAGATTAAGCCCCGGTCGTTCTCTTTCTCTAAAATCCCTCTTTCTTCCTCCTGTTGTTGTTGTTATTATCGACGGAATACTTGATGAACGAAATTATACATGGGATGGATTATCCATTATACAAACAAACGAACCATGATTCATATATTATCTTTCAAAAAAAAAATGATTCATATATTGGTACTTAATATTTTGAGTTTCTTTTACGGCAAAAACTTCGAATATCGAATTCAATCAAATTTAAGTTTTCAAATTTTTGTTGTTTATACATTTTGTATTTGTTCGAATTAACTTCATTCTCGATATTTATTCCCTGAAGAACCTAATCATGTTTGTTAGTTCGTTGATTTTGTTTGTGTATTAAGAGAGAAAGCTTCATAGTACTTAAATAGAAAGAAAACGGATATAAATTGGAACCGGTGCATAATTGATGCACAATAGTGTCAGTTATCCCATGTATTTATTTATTATTATTATTTTAAATGAAACCTGATGTGTGTTAGTGCTAATCGATGTGGATGCCATGAAAGCAGTTTGCCATCACTGTTTAAGATGTGACACAATTGATGTTAGGGGGTGAAAATTGTTTTTATTATGCGATAGGGTGAAACTACATAAACAAATAAACTAAATTAGCTCCTGCTCTATATTAGATATGTTATAATATGCATGGGATATGGTGGCTATCCACTTAGCACCATTAGTTAAACCAAGCACCTTGCATAAGCACCTTGTTACACCAAACACCTTGTATAAGCAACTTGTATAAGCTACTTAAGCAATAGTAAGCTACTTTGTTGGATGGGATTAACACCTAAGGATATTGGGTGTTGAATTGCATGGTTTACATGCAAGCAAGAGGTGTTATTGCTACATAACATTCTACATGTAGTGTGACATGTAATACTAGGTGGTGTATATAAGCTAACACCTTAAGACTTGTATAAATAGCTCCCTTAGGCTATTGTATTTGGGGTATCCCAATTTCTTAAGTGAATAATAAATTCTCCCTTCTCCCTTATTACTTCTTTTAATATCCATTTTGAGTTTAGTGGTTAATTAGTATTTGCTTTAATTATTGTTAATATTACTTTGGAAACGTAATACGTTATCAGCACGACTTGCTCGTTCTAAAGTTGTTGCTCCAAAGTTTTGGTTAACAAAGCGCGACTTGCTTGTTCTAAAGTTGCTGCTCTAAAGTACTGTTTAACAGAAATAGAGAAAGAAGGAAAAGAGTTTGCTTAGATATTTCAAGTTGCAGTCGATGTACAAAAAAGGAATGAACTCAAAGGGTCAATCAGATGGTGGCATTTGTCTTGTTGATAGTGGAACGACAAATTCCATCTTTCGAAGTACCAAATACTTTGTTACCTTGAAAAAGTTCAAGGCTAATATCAATACCATCTCTGGTTCATCCAGTCTTATAGATGGTTCTGGTAGAGCAAGTGTCTCATTACTAGGTGGTACCATATTCACTATTAACGACGCTTTATATTCCTCTGGATCCCAAAGGAATCTGTTGAGTTTTAAAGATATACGTCATAATGGTTATCACCTAGAAACTGAAGATGAGAACGATATGGAGTATTTGTATATTACTTCATCAAATTCGTGTGGAAAACACGTTGCTGAGAAGCTTGTAGCTCTCGCATCTGGGTTGTACCTTACAAATATTCAAAAGGTTGAATCTTATTTTGTCATAAGCCAAAAGTTTTATGACCCGGATGCTTTCATGCTCTGGCATGATCGGCTCGGACACCCAGGTGTTACTATGATGAGTAGAATAGTCAAAAGCTGTCATGGACATCCTTTACAGAAACTTCTGTATAACAAAGAACTTGGTTGTACTGCTTGTTCTTTGGGGAAATTGATTACCAAACCGTCAATGACGAAAGTGGTTCATGAATCCCCTACTTTCTTAAAGAGAATACATGGTGATATTTGTGGTCCTATTCATCCTCAAAGTGGACCATTTCAGTACTTTATGGTTCTAATTGATGCATCTGCTAGATGGTCGCATGTTTGCCTCCTCTCGACACGTAATCTTGCATTTTCTAAGCTTCTTGCTCAGATTATTAGATTACGTGCTCATTTTGCAGATTATTCCATCAAGTCTATTCATCTTGATGGTGCAACAGAGTTTTATTCAAAAACTTTTGATGCATATTGCCAGTCTTTGGGTATTGATGTTGAGCATCCTGTTGCTCATGTGCATATACAGAATGGTTTAGCTAAATCGTTCATTAAGCACCTTCAACTCATTGCGAGACCTATGCTAATAAAAACTCAACTCCCTGTTTCTGCTTAGGGACATGCTATTTTGCATGCTGCTGCATTGGTACGTTATCGACCATACACAAATAATCAATGCTATCATTTGCAACATGTGTTAGGTTATCAACCCGACATTTCTCATTTGCGTGTTTTTGGTTATGCTGTTTATGTTCCTATAGCACCACCACAACGCACCAAGTTTGGCCCACAACGTCGACTTGTGATTTATGTTGGTTTTGATTCACCATCTATTATTAGATATCTTGAACCATTAGCTGGGAATGTATTTACTGCAAGATTTGCAGATTGTCATTTTGATGAGCTAGTTTTCCCACCATTAGGGGGAGAAAAGCTACCGCTTGAAAAACAGCGTGATTTCTCATGGTATACACCAGATTTATCTCATCTTGACATTCGCACCAAGCAATGTGAAACAGAGGTGCATAAGATTTTACATCTTCAAAACATTGCTAACCAAATGCCTGATGCATTTGCAGATACAGCAAAAATAATGAATTCAAACATACCGGCTAAAAATGCTCCGACACGTGTTATTGTCCCTACAGGACAAGCCATGGATGTGGTAGCGAATGAGTCGTCTAAAGCACGCCTTAAGCGTGGACGACCAGTTAGTTCAAAAGATTTTGCTCCCCGAAAGAGGAAAATCCAATCACAATCATTGAAAGATACTGCTCCTAAAGAGGCTATTAAAGATACGTCCGAATTCTCTAAGCATAAATCTCCTGACGAGGAGAGTGTTTTTACAGAAATTGTGGAACCTCAAAATGAGGAAATTTCCATAAATATGTTTCAAGCAGAGAAGTTTGGGATCGTAATATAATGATTGTTGACGACATATTTTCATTCACAGTAGCTACTAACATTGCCTTAGATAATGATGGTTTTGAACCACACTCTATAAAGGAATGTCGTCAAAGGAAGGATTGGCCAAAATGAAAAATGGCAATCCAAGCAGAATTACAATCTCTCGCAAAACGCAAAGTTTTTGGAACTGCAGTTCAAACACCATGCAATATCAACCCAGTTGGCTGTAAATGGGTGTTTGTGCGTAAGCGAAATGAGAAAGGTAAAGTCGTTCGCTATAAAGCGAGACTAGTGGCACAAGGTTTTTCACAAAAATATGGGATTGACTATGAAGAAACATATTCTCCTGTTATGGATGCAATTACCTTTCGGTATTTGATCAGTATGGTAGTCCTTGAAAGGCTCGACATGCATCTAATGGATGTGGTTACTGCCTATTTATATGGCAAGTTAGACACTGATATTTACATGAAAATCCATGAAGGTTTTCAGTTATCAGTAGATAAACCATGTCATATGTATTCACTAAAACTTAATCGAGCCTTGTATGGCTTAAATCAATCTGGAAAAATATGGTACAATCGTCTCAATGAATACTTAACAAGTCAGGGATATGTGAACAATCCTATATGCCCATGTATATTCATTAAAAAGGCAAACTCTGGATTTGTTATAATTGCTGTATACGTTGATGATATCAACTTGATTGGAACTCCTAATGAGCTCCAAAAGTCTATAGAATGCCTTAAGAAAGAATTCGAGATGAAGGATCTCGGAAAAACGAGATATTGTCTCGGTTTGCAGATTGAACATTCTGCTAGCGGAAGCTTGGTCCATCAAATGACGTATACTGAGAAAATTCTCAAACGTTTTGAAATGGATAAAGCCTATCTGCTGAGTACTCCTATGGTTGTAAGGACACCTTATATTCATAGTGATCCATTTCGTCCTAAAGAAGAGGATGAAAAACTTCTTGGTCCATAAGTACCATATTTGAGTGCAATTGGTGCATTGATGTACTTAGCACAATGTACGAGACCTGACATTTCTTTTGCAGTAAACTTACTAGCTAGGTTTAGTTCCTTCCCAACTAAGAGACATTGGAAAGGAGTGAAGCATATCTTCCGGTATCTTCGTGGGAGTACAGACTTAGGCTTGTTTTACTCAAGAAATTCATCAGAAGGTTCTCAGGTAAAAGGATATACAGATGCTGGTTTTCTATCTAATCCACACAAAGCTGTTTCTCAAATAGGGTATGTTTTTACTACTGGTGGAACTGCATTCTCATGGAGATCTTGCAAACAGAGTTTACCAGCTACTTTATCAAATCATTCAGAAATTATTTCTCTGCACGAAACAAGCAGGGAAGCTGTATGGTTAAGATCGTTGATAGGGAATATCAGAAATTCTTGCAATTTGCCTTCAGTCACTAATGCACCAACAATTATCTATGAAGATAATGAAGCATGTATATCACAATTCAAAGATGGTTACATTAAAAGTGATAGAATAAAGCACATTTCACCAAAGTTTTTCTATTCTCTCCATCTTAAGAAGAACAAGGAGATTGATATTCTGAAGATACAATCATGTGAAAATTTAGCTGATCTATTCACCAAGGCGCTGCCAACAACAGTTTTTCGGAAACTCTTTTATGGTATCGGAATGAGACATCTTTATCAACAAAAGGTTTGATGTCAGAATTAGGGGGAGTATCTACTTTTGAAGATCCTTAGAGGTACTGGATTTATCGCGTTGTACTTTTTTTTCCTTTTCAAGGTTTTTCTCCCTTTTGGGTTTTCCTTTTCAAGGTTTTAACGAGGCAACTGCACGAGTCCAACACTGTTCAATTTTTGGTATTGTACTGTTTTCCCTTGCTCTGGTTTTTTACCTATGGGTTTTTCCAAGCAAGGTTTTTAATGAGGCGATATTTAGAATAGTGGATATCCAAGGGAGGGTGTTATAATATGCATGGGATATGGTGGCTATCCACTTAGCACCATTAGTTACACCAACCACCTTGCATAAGCACCTTGTATAAGAAACTTGTATAAGTTACTTAAGCAATAGTAAGCTACTTTGTTGGATGGGATTATGATAGACGCATTTATGTGTCTATTTTCATCTCTATTGTATATATTATTAGTACCCATTTTTGTACTTATTATGGTGTTTTATGTCTTTGTAGGTATTTTTAGAGAAATAAGCTCTTGCGACGAAATTGGCTCGCAAAGTGGTGTTTTACACCCCAGGATAGAGTACTAAAGGCACACCAGAAATGCACCGGAAGCACCCCAGAAATACACCGGAGGAACCCGAAAAAAATGTTGAAAACACCCCAGAAAAAGTGTTAAAGGCACCCACCAAAATTACTAAAGGCACCCTAAAAATGGATAAGGGCGCCCCCAAAGCAGCCGAGCTGTTAAAGGCACCCGCGTTTTGGATTCAGGGAACTTCACCTTCATTGTTTGAAAAGATAATTTTGGCGGGAATTCTGGATTCAAATTTCCAGTTCCTGCGTATTTGATTTTTGGTATTTTGAGGAAGATTCGGTCGGATTTTCATCTTGTTTCGGATATGTACCAGCCTATTAGATCACAACAGAGGTGGTAAGTGCATTCATTTCAATTAAATCACAGAATCTCATCAAACAGAGGGTGTATTATTCTCGGAATATATTTCTGAAATATTTTGAAAGACACTCATTGATTGGAAGATATATTATCCTGGAATGTTATTCTGCATTGACTGAGGGATATTTGACGCGTAAAGAGATGAACAGAACATTTCATGTCATGCAGAGAAAGAAAATAAGAAATTATTCCCGAGAATAATATTTCTTTACTGTGAAGATTGTTAGGAGTAATTGGCGAGATTTGGAGGAGCTTCTGGGTTATAAATAGCTTCTGGGATGTAGAGGAAAGGGGTAGAGAGAATTGGGAGCATTTGGGAGCAGCACAGAATCGGAAAATCGAAGTTGCAGGAAAAACTATTTTTCTGCTGGTGAAGGAGGTACGAAGAACATAAGACCCTAGAAGACCGTCGTTCTTCAACAGTGCCAGTGACGGTATTCCTTTATCGTTTTCTGTAACAAATATAAGTGTTACAAAACCCGATTTTATTCATTTTTCTCTCATTTCATCATTTGTGAACCATATTTGAGCATTAATAAAGATGAATTTTGAGCATGTTTCCATGATAATGATGAGCTAATTCTCGCGTAATCAAGGCACGGAGGAAGCTATTTATGCATGAATAATTGGTAACCATTCTATTGTTCTCTAATTTGTATTTTATAATTCACTCAATCACTACTTTGTAGAATTTTAATTGTTTGCATAATTTTTCCTAATTAGTTGTGATTCAATTAGATAGGTTATGCTTTGGTTAGATAATCTATGCTTAAGGGATACAATTAATATTTGAGAATATGCTTGATAATTTGTGAATTAAGAAAAAGAGATTTTAAAAATAATTAGAGTTTTGGAATTTTTATCATCATTTATTCATGTGTAATAGTGGAATCTAGTGTCTTGGTTATTTTCACTCTAAAAAAAAAACACAAATTTGGATTTAAATTTTCTCTACTTTTAGTTTAAATAAATCTAAATTCAATTGCTTTCACAAGTCTTACGAACCTCATTCTTACCACTATCAAAATTATATCAGATTAACACCTAAAGCCAGTGGGTCTTGAATTGCATGGTTTACATGCAAGCTAGAGGTGTTATTGCTACATAACATTCTACATGTAGTGTGACATGTAATACTATGTGGTGTATATAAGCTAACACCTTAAGACTTGTATAAATAGCTCCCTTAGGCTATTGTATTTGGGGTATCCCAATTTCTTAAGTGAATAAGAAATTCTCCCGTCTCCCTTATTACTTCTTTTAATATCCATTTTGAGTTTAGTGGTTAATTATTTTCTTTAATTATTGTTAATATTACTTTGGAAACGTAATAATTTAGTAGTTTTATACAAGTATCGATAGGGCAGCAATTAATGGTACAAGTAAAATGTTCCAGTTAATGAAAACATCCGAGTATCGAGTATCGATGGGGCAACAATTTTTATACAGCTTTGGGAGAGTTAGATCTCAGGGCCTTCGGAGGTAAAGTTTTATAAGTTTTTATCATCGGATCCTTGAATTTGGCAGTTGTATTTTAGATCCGGCGGTTGAGGACATAATCCAACAACTTTTAAGTTATTATAGAGTTTTCCTGTGCAGCTATGCAAGAATTAGGTAGTAATTCGAAGAATCATTCCCGAATTGACCGAATTTGAATGAATCGGCCGAATTACTTAAACTCGGGTGTACAATTCGTATTTTAGATCCAACGGTTGAGGACATGATCCAAAAACTTTTTAAGTTATTAGAGCTTTCCCTGCAGCTAGGAAGGAATCCTAGGTAGTAATTCACCGAATCATTCCCGAAATGACCGGATTCGAATAAATCGACCGAATTACTTAAACTCGGGTGTACAATTCGGATAGTTGGTTTAAAGATTCCAAAAAATGAATGGGCCGGGACTATCGGACGAATTACTTAAACTCGGGTGTACAATTTAGACGAAATCAAAAAATGGAATGGGATGGGAATCAAACAGGCGATCTTAGGTATATTAGGAGGCACTCCAACCACTGAGCTGCGCATCTGTTTTTGATACTATACTCGATGTTTTATATATATTATATTCAAGTCAAATTTTCATTTAAAATAAACTAAAATGTGTTTTCCAATAGTCTGATATAAGCCGAATTTTTAATGCCGAACTCACATTTCTAAAACGAATTTACACGTACGTATGTCGTTCCGAACTACTGTCCGAATGACAAACTGTTGACCGAATCCTAACCACGCAAATTCGTATAATACTCGTACATATACCGTATCGAATTTCTCTCTGTACCCCGAATAGCTAATTAGGCACCAGAAGTTTTCACTTAAATTTATTCAAACAATATCCTTCTCGTTGTTGTCGTGTATCAACTGACAATCTTACATTACCAAAAAAAAGCCTGGCTAGTTTGGGCCTATCCAATTTATTTGGGGCCTGCAACTAAAAGACAAAAAGGGTCATTAAAAGGTAAGGGTAATTAACTAATCTTGGGTGATTAATTGTGTTAATTTACCCAACTATTTTACATAATGGCTAATTTACCCTTGATTAATTAGTGTTAATTGGGTGATTAATTGATGTTTAATCAAATTAAACTAGATATTAACTAATCTTGATTCTTCATCAAAACATGAAAAAAAATTATGTTTGATTTTTTATTTTTGAAAAAACTTGTCCAGAATCGGTGGATGTTCATGCTCACATAAACATATTCTAAGAATCGGTTTATGAGGCTTAGAACATAGACCGATTGTAAAATTCAAGAGTTTTTCTGTGATTTTTTTCCGCCAGAATCGGTTTGTGTTAATGCCCACATACACCGATTGTTAATCTGTGCATTTCTTCGACTGTTTCGCTCATAACTTCTTCGTCCGATGTCGGAATGACCACATTCTTTTTGCGTTCAATTCAAAATTTCATGCTCTATAATATAAGGATAAAATTTTCAAGATTTGTGCAAAATTTCAAACATGGTTAATGAATCGGTTGATGTGTCCATCAGCATAAACCAATTGTGGTTGATGTTCATCACATCAAACATCAACCCAGAATCGGTTTATGTAGGTGTACCATATCTACCGATTTGGGGAATATCAATAACAATCGGTTTATGTGGACCCTTAAATAATCCGACTGTGGGCATAGCAGTTAAGAAATCAAAGGTTATACAATCGGGTTATGTGGACATGCATGTAATCCGATTCTAACCAAAAAAAAAAATATATAGAAAAAACGGTTATCTCTTCCATACCAGAATGGGTCTATGTGGACATTAACGTAGACTGATTATGGTTCAATTTTCTCCAAACAGAAGACACATTCAGTACAATCGGTCTTTGTGGGCATGGACAAAATCCGTTTCTAAATAAAATCGGTTCATAAGTACATTGACGTAAACAGATTCTAATAAACCCAGAACACATTGATTTCAAAAAAATCGAATTTTGAGTGATTGCATGTTGCTAAAACCTAATTTAGGGGATTGGGTTGCTAGAAAAGTACTTGATTAGTGCCATTTCATCTGCTTCTATGACACTCGAAGATGGTTCATCTTAGGGGAGAAGAAGAGAAGAAGAATCGGTTGGAGATGGAGATGGAAATGGAAATGAATTTGATTTAAGTTTTTAGTTTTATTATTAGGATTTAATGGAGATACATTTGTAATATTAGTATTTGATAGAGGGTAAATTGATAGTTTCATCTCTTAATAACCTTTTTGTCCCCAAACTAGTTAGGGAAAAAAAGTCTTCGTATTTTCCCATTTTGTTACAAATTTTTAGTTGAATGTACCATATAATACGGCTAGGGCTGCCCATGGTTCGGTTTTCTACCCGAACCGAACTGGTACAAACCGACAAAAAACCAGAAAACTAGAGACCGAAAAATCCAAAAACCAAGAAACCCAGAAACCGGAAAACCGATTCTAGGTGGTTGGTTTTGGTTTGATGTCACAAACGAACCAAAAATCAAAAAAAAAAAAAAACGAGAGTTAGAACCAAAAAAACCGACAAAATCCATAATAAATATGTGGTGAACTTTCCATCATAATTGGACCGACCGAGCGAAGCGAGGGAGGACCTTATATATGGTGACTTTATGTCAATGTGAAGCATGACTTTTTTTTCCAATTTGACACAAAAAGATTGGATTTGGTGTTTGTAACCAAAAAAATTCAATCAACAATGAAAGGACTTTAATATTACTATAACTCCTTTTAGTTAGTATAATTGGCAAATTACTATAACTTCTTATGTATCATATCTTTGTAGGAGTATAATTGGCAACCAAACTTTAATATAACATATCTAAAAATCCGTGCCTTGGAATTTTACAAATTTTATCTCGTTGGAAAGGTTTTAAGAAAATCTACACAATGAGTACAAACAACAATATCAAATTTAGAGTTTTTACGAAAAATTCGGAGGAGTTTATCATTTTAGGCACAATTTTCGAAAATTAAATGTATATCCATTATGCAAACCACCACAAAGGATACATAATACTTTATGTAGCCATATTTTGGTTTATGCATCGACTTATTTTCCGTTACAACTAATAAAACGATGTACTACATTTGTTTCAAGAAAAGTGATACTTTCACTTTAGGCACAATTTTCGAAAATTGATTGCATAGACATTATGAAAAACACCGCAAAGGATGCATAACACATTATGCAGCCTTATTTTGGTTTATGCATCGGCTAATTTTCCGTTTCAGGAAAAGTGATACTTTCACCATGTGTCAGGAAAAATGATACTTTCACCCCGTGTCTGGAAAAATGATACTTTTAATACTTTCGCGCCGTGTCACGAAAAATGATACTTTCGCGCGGTGTCAGGAAAAATGATACTTTCACGCTATGTCAGGAAAAATGATACTTTTGCGTTGATTTCTTCGGTCGGCCATCCCACCGTGGTAGTGGTCATCTAGTATAATATATATATATATACTTCAATGAGTATATCCATAATTAAAGAAAATATAATTAAAAATATATCTAATATTGAACCTGGCCAAATTGGGGTATACCCAGATTTAAATGGACCTAGTGCCCTTACTAAGGGGAGGCCAAATATGGGTGAGTTTACTTTAATACCCTTGAACTAATTAACTTAAAATTAAAAACTAAAAAACTCTTAATCTTCCCTAATCTCTCTTCTCTAATCTCTCTGCTCTTCCCCTTCATCTTCTTCCATTTCTTCCATCAACCGAAAATCTTCAACTTTGATTTTCCAAAAAAATGGTTGATTCTACCGGTGAAAAGAAGACTGTAAGTGATGTATAAACTCAAACCCATCATTGTGTTGTGTGATTTGATTGTTATATGATTGTTATATTAGGTTAGAAATCGAAAATTATGATTTCTGTGTCTTTTGTCGGCAAGGTCGTAACATGCATATCTTGCCGACTTTTCATAATAGCCATGGCGACTGTAAATTTTTCAACAGCCGGCAGGGTATTTTTTGAAGACCTTGCCGACTAATACATGATTCCACATTTTTCTCAACAGCCGGCAGGGTATTTTTTTTGTAGACCTTGCCGATTAATACATGATTCCACATTTTTCTCAACAGCCGGCGGGGTTTTTTTTTGTAGACCTTGCCGACTAATATTAGTCGTCTCCTGTGTGTCAAAAAATAAAGTCGGCATTGTCTTCATTTGAATACCCTGTCGGCCAAAGTTAGTCGGCGTCGTCTTCATTCATCTACCTTGCCGGCCAAATATAGTCGGCATATTCTTCATTCGTCGACCTTGCCGACTTTTTACAGTTTCAGAACAATTTTTTTTCATCACAAATCTTGAGTTCAATCAAAAACAAAATTTCATAACTTAAATTTATAATTTCAGAAGTTTTAATCTACTCAATTAATTAACCTAATCAGAATTTTTAGTGTTAAACAAGGGTATATTAGCCATTTAGAAAATACACGGTTAAGGGGTGGCTTGTTTTACTTCAAAATGACCCAGGTTTTGTCTCATTAGGTATACCCCAATTAATCTGAGTATACCCCAATTTGGCCAGGATATTGAATTATATATGTATAATATATATGATTTTAACGAGTATATCCACAAATAAAGAAATTATAGTTCAAAATATATTTGATTTTGATGATTTGCTTTACAATTTTGATTTACAAGTTAAAAATGAAAGTCTATTTAAAAAAAAAAAAACCCATTCTGGAGTCTAATATTCTAAACCGAGCATGGTCTGGTTTGGTTTTTGGTTTCTTATAAGAGATATTGGTTTGGTCATTGGGTTTGGCAGAAAACCAAAACAAACCGAACCATGGACATCCTAAATACGGCAATTACACTCGTAAATCGTTATCATCCTATTTTTTGAGGTTTACTGTATTAGCAAGTGTCTACATTCCTGTCTACCAAAAGGCAGAAGCCAATCAAACACGTGCAGTTAACGCGACTCTTTTGAAGCATGAAATTTCATCATAACCGAGGAACCGGCATTCTGGAGAATAGTCCGGGTCCAGGTCCTAGTTCCACAAAACCCTTTTTCCTCATCGATTAGCCAATGCTGATTCTTTTGCTTAAAATATGTTGGCATTTGTTTAAATAATTTAGTTGAATACATTAATCTTACAGTCGAGGTTGAGGATTTACTAGTAAAACTGACAAAAGTTTTGGTTAATCCCTAGATTTGGTATATGTTATCGGAATACGACTGCGACTCCTTCTCGATCCGAAGCTGATACATTTCCCCCACTCCCTTCCACCAATACGTGACACCATCTACACTTTTTATTTCATTAACTTTGATTACATGGAGAAATAGGGGGTCCCATTATTATTGGCCAGGGGTCCCATTATTATTGGCCTTGACGAATAATTTCTTACCACATAGGCGGGGGAAAAGAATGGTAGAAGGGAGTGGGGTCCTCTATCATTTTGGTTCTCGAGACCCTTGGTCTGAATTTAAGAAACAAACAGTAGTCGTGTTTTCATGGACTAGTATCGGATATTTCTCTCTAGCAAACGCACCACATCAGTGCGTAGATTTTGTGTTCCCTTTGTGACTTTGTCCTTCCTGTGCTACCTCATAATTGTAATGATTTTTATTACCGTCACGCAGCACACTGGATTCTATATAACAAAACATGATTCTACTATGCACGCACATGATGAGTTAATTTTGATACCACGTCTTGATCTGGAATGACTTTATGGGATAAAAATCACTCTCCAGGGAGGAATGATAAATGACGAATGACTCGAGACTCTAAACTAACCAGCATGAAACCCAAACAGCAGTTACAGATACAATTCCAAGAAACGTGATCGGGTAGGACCCATTCACGTGTTTGACTTGGGGCACACCAAGTTACTGTCGGCAGCAGGTAGAGAGAAAAATAAAAAGATGGCCCAAGAACCTTTTTTTTCACGATTTATAAGGGCTGATACCAGTATTATTAGTAGCTGATACCATTTCAAGATCTTACACAATTCTGACCGTTTGATTGACTAAATGGTATCAGCCCTTATAAATCATGCTTTTCTTACTTCTTCTTTTTCTAATAAAAGACCGTACAAACAAATAAGCAATGAATCGTTAAACAGTCAGGTGGGGACCTACATTTCAAGATTGAGACAACAACCACCACCACATATACTTAACGTGGCAACGGTTACAAAAAACAAACAAAGATCATCCATGTTACTGACGGTTGGAAGGTTGGGTCGTTAGTGGGGACCACTCAACTAACTTATTACTCACTGACCAGTCGAAGCTTACGAAGCAGATGCTGAAACGATGACGATGTGGCAATCTGATTCTAGTGGAGTCCACAGAGGAAAATCAAAAACATCGACGATAGCGATTTCATCGAAGAGGCGGATTGAGCGGCAGTAGATGACTCTACGTGTCGCCGAGTAGGAGTGAAGGTCCCCTAGGAGCCCTAGTTACAGTCAAAAGTTTGACTTCATGTTCCGGGTTGTTGTTTTATTTGCCGAATAAAAACAACAACAACAACAACAATGCAAGTGCGGCAAATCTTTAGAAATTTCAACATTTTAGTTGTCTAACAAGTTGACTGAAATTTTGCTTTGAAAAAAAATCGCGAAATGGAGTGCGTAGTTTGGACAAAAAATACTAACATAAAATCCAAATTGATACCGTATAATATAACATCTAGAGTCAAACATTTTGCTTTTTCGTGTTAAAATAAGGAAAAATAAACAAGAGTACCCGATAAATAAGTTTTTAAAGAAATGCATGTTCGTTCAGTTACGATGGGTCGTCTCTATCAAATGTTGTTTAGTGACGCAGGGAGAAGGTGGTAGGCTGCCGAGTTTGTTTGACTAGCTTTATACGTATGTTATGAATGTATTGGATAAGGTAGAGATATCTTCCTAATTCATATAATTACTTACTTTGCTTAATCTTGCTTTATGGTTAGTCAATACGTCATCCTAGTATAAAATACAAATCCCCAAGAACGGAAAAGGACGAGGAAACCAAGTAGAAGCACGCGTGCAAGTGTGCAACCATGGTTGGCTGGATTGGATATCGACATCATATTTTGGAAGGCGACTAATATCGAATCTGTACGTGCTATATATGTGAGTGATCGATCGCTAACAATAAAAAAGAAAAGTATTTTTGTTCTCTCTTTTTTGACAAAATAATTAAAAGGAGAGGGAAGAAGAGGAAAATTGTATGGAATGGGAACACAAAAAATGGTTTGATGAAGAAATATTATCACAAATAAAATAGTTAGTTAAGATCTTCCAATCTTCAAAAGTACAATATTATCACAAATAAAATAGTTAGTTAAGATCTTCAAATCTTCAAAAGTAAAAACCAACCATAAAAAAGAAAACTATTTCTTGTTCTCTTCCTAAGAGAGCTAGAACTGGCCAGACTTTCAACTTTGAAACTGGTTTGTGGGATGAAGCTTCAGCTTCATCATCACATCAAACTTCTGATATTAGCACATCATATTTGAGAAACTGGAGCTTGATTCAGAATTATTTCCATTGGGATTTACCATTACCAATCCCTAAGAGAGCTAGAATTACTGAAATTGGTTTGGAACCCACTGTTTTATCCAAAGAAAATGAAATTCTGAAAGAATTAAAGATTATTGAATCTTCAGTAACTGCAGTCAGTCACCCCCATCAATGGTTCAAAGGAGAATCATCAAGCTCTAAAGGGGAAGACATTGCAGACAATTAATGATCATGACTCCATCAGAATAATTGTGTTTGGGAATCTTTATGTGGACAACCATTAGAGCCTATGAGCTTTTTTTTTTGTTTTTTTTGTTTGGTCTTGTCTCTTTTTTGTTTTGTTTCTATTTAGTCTGTATCATCTTTATTCACTGTTATTTAGTTTAGCTTATCCAGTCCTTGTAGTATAATCATCTATGTATTGTGTTTCTTTTGTTCCTTCCTATCAATTTCTTAAATTTCTAGTAAAATCTGTTGGATATTTTCTTTACCCCTGACAAGGTCTTTATAAGCTTCCTCAAGCCACTCCTTTTTGTTATCCTCTTTCATTTCAGTTCATTAAGTTAATTTAACCCTGTTCTTACTAAATTAATAATCTCCCTCCTCTCCTGACTCATTTTGTCTAATCAGTTAGTTCTCGGCTATTCATCTTGAATTTTTCCTTTTATTGTTTTAATCTTTCTGTTGTTGTTGGCTTGTAGTAAAGTGTGGTCTCTATTTTTCTTCCAGCTTTTTTGTTTACCTTACTCATTCTGATTTGCAGTTTCGTTTCACCCTTCATCTTATTAACTGTTTACTAAATATTTTTTGAGTCTGGCTTTTTTTTTGTATTTCCATTCCTTTTCCAGTTGGTTTATTTTATCATTTCAACTATGAAAATCCTTTCCTGGAATGTCCAGGGCATGGAAACTCCTTTAACTAGAGATAATCTAGACTATTTGTGTCAGTTTTACAAACCTGACATATATTTTTTAGCCGAGACAAAAGCTTCTATGTCTCGCATGGAAATTATTTTTAAAAAGTCTAAATTTCATGATATATTTATTGTTCCTTCTGTGGGAATAGCGAAAGGGTTAGCAATAGCTTGGCACAACAATATAGATGTGAAGTTGATCGATTCGAAATTTAATGTGTGTCATTTTGAAACGAATATAGGGGATACGAAAATTTTGATTACTTGTGTTTATGGAGCTATAGATGTTGATGATAAATGTGACCAATGGTCCTACATCGCAGAATTTGCTCTATAGGTAAATAATCCTTGGGTATTAATTGGGGACCTCAACGTTATTTTTGACCCGGAAGAAAAACAAGGAGGAAACAAAGCATCAACGAGTAGCAAATATTTTATTGTTCAAACAATTGATTTTGTGTGTCTACAAGATGCGGGATATGAAGGAGCCCCCTTCACTTGGTCGAATAACAGACAGGGAGAAACGAATATATGCGAAAGAATTGTCAGAGCATTGATCTCGTACCTATGGATAGAGAATTTTCCAGACACAAAGGTAACTCGTCTACCCAGAGTAGGTTCAGATCATACTCCTATTTCTCAGATTCAAACCCATAAAAGGGAAAGTTACAGAAACCGTTTAGGTGTATTAGATCTTGGTTAACCTACCCAACATTAACCTCGGTAGTTAATACCTCTTGGAGACTACACTTGGAGAACAATTCCAATAATGATCTCCATTCGAACCTTAAACTCCTCTCATCGGAATTAGCTCATTGGAACACTGATGTTTTTGGAAATATTCACAAAAATATTAAAATCCTAAACAATAAGATAAAAACTATTCACAGATCTGGCAATATCTCTACAAGCATAGAAAAAAAAAAAAAAAAAAACTTCAATTGGAGCTCGGAAAATGGTATGAAATAAGAAATGATTTCTATCACCAGCAATCTAGGGATAAATTCTATAGTGAATATGATCAAAACACTGAATATTTCCATGCGTCAGCATCTAATAGGAAAAGGTTCAATTCTATCAACTCTCTTAGGGAGCTTTCGGGGCTATGGCTCTCTTATAGAGAACAAATATATTCTCTTCTTGTCAATCATTTTAATCAGATCAATACCTTCCAAATCAATAACTATGATATTGATCTTTCAAACATAATTGATCCTTGCATCTCGGAAGAAGAAAATGTCTTGTTATGTGAAATTCCGTCAAAGGAAGAAATTTGGGCTACTATCACAAATATGAATCAATGGGGGGCTCCAAGGCCGGACGGATTTCAACCCGGTTTATTTAAAGCTAACTGGGAACTCTGGGTAAGGATATTACCTCCGCAATTCAAGATTTCTTTAGAACCGGGATCTTAAACCCGGAATTCAATCATTCCTACATTACCCTAATCCTGAAAACATCCACCCCTCAAACCCTGGCATATTTTCGACCAATAAGCTTAGCAATACAAGTTAATTTCTAAGATCTTAGCGAACATGTTAAAACCTATCCTTAACAAGTTAATCTCACCCAACTAATCAGCTTTTTTTCCGGGCAGACAAATTACCGATAACATTATAATAACTCACGAACTTATTCACTCTATGAGAATCTCCAAAGCTAAGAAGGGTTATCTAGCTCTTAAACTAGATCTTTCTAAAGCGTTCGACAGGGTGGAGTGGGGCTTCATTAATAAAGATCTTTTATCGTTTGGTTTCAAATCTTCATGGGTTAACCTGATTATGCAATGTATTTCAACCACCTCTTATCCCATCCTCCTTACTGGATCACCGGGCCCGTTTTTCAAAAATTCGAGAGGTTTTAGACAAGGAGACCCACTTTCCCCTTATTTATTCCTAATTTGCATGGAAATTCTATCCAGACTTTTGGAATACGCAATTAAGGGGAAAAAAAGCTATCTGGGCTTAAAATCAATAAAGATGCCCCGAATATTTCTCACATGTTCTTCGCTAACAATTGATTTTTATTCACAAAAGATGATTTAGGAGAAGCCAAAATTTTACTAGATATTTTATCTGCTTTCGATGACATAACGGGTCGAATGATCAATCTCCAAAAATTGGGGATTTATTTTAGCCGTCGAATTCATCCGAGATATGGAAAAATAATTGCTAGAATACTTCCAATTGATGACAAAAAACGAAAAGTACCTGGGGACTCTTCTATTTTTTTATAAAAATAGAAAAGATAATTTTGAACCTCTTCTACAAAGGTATCATTCTACTCTCCAAGGTTATAAATCGAAGCTTCTTTCACAGGCAGGGCGGACAGTGCTAATAAAATTTGTCCTTCAATCTTACCCTACTTATCAAATGCAAGTTCTGGCGCTTCCAAAAGAGACATTAAACTAGTTGGATAGAATTCAAAGGAACTTTTGGTGGAATAAAGATAGAACTAAAAGACAGGGTGGTTTCATAAAAGCTTGGTCAGATATTTGCAAACCCATATCTCAAGGGGGGTTAGGAATTAAAAACCCACACCAATTAAATTTAGCGCTTCTTACAAGAATGGCCAGTAGACTAATCTCCAATCCAGATCAATCATGGGTCAAACTTCTAAAAGCCAAATACTTTCCAAACTCTAATCCTCTAGAGATCTCTAGAACTTCCAACCTCTCCTGGATATGGACTAGTATCCAAAAAGGCCTAGATCTTATTAAAGATAACTTCGTTTGGCAAATAAAAATTGGGTAGTCGGCAAAAATTTGGGAAGACTGATGGATTCATAATGAAGATATAATTCAAAAACCAGTTGACATAGTAGACCAAATACCAAAGATGGTAAATGAACTAATCACTCCAGAAAATAACTGGGATGTTGGAAATTAGATGAATTCTTCACTCCAGTCATTAAGGAAAAGATTCCAACAATATCGACTCAAAATAGAGATAAAGACAAGATCAAGTGGAGACATCACTCTTCAGGTGATTTTTTAGCGAAAAATATCTATAATTTTCTTGTATATCAAGATCAAGAAACTGATATCAGGGATACCTTTCCGTAGAAGAAATTATGGAAAGTTAAAGCAATTCCAAGAATTAAATTATTCATTTGGAAATTAGTTCAGAAAGCCTTACCAACGTCAAGTAGACTAGCAAAGCACATGTCCAACACTTCAGCGGACTGTCAGATGTGTAACTCCCAAGTGAAAGAAAACGATCAACATCTTTTCAGTCTATGCCCATTTTCGAGAGTCATTTGGTTTGGATTATCTTTAAGTCATATTAACAACCAGGCCCTCACAGACTCTTTAAGTAACTGGGTCAAAAATTGGATAGAGGATCCGACTACCTCTCAGATGTCGGATAAAATTGCTACCATACTCTAGTTCATATTGAAACATAGATGCCCGGTTGTTTTTGAAAGAAAAACTCTGAACCCGTCAATGATGATAGGGGAGATAAAAAAAGTTCTTATACTCAGCCTCCGCAATCACGATTCCGAGAAATACCACTTATAGAAATGGAAAATTACCAACTACAAATTGGGCATCTTTAAATACGAATTGGATAATTTTTATAGATGCAACTTACAAGAAAGAAGATTTAACAATGGATTATGCATTTATCTTATTCTCAGTTGATCAAGAGGAATTTATGCATATAGAAGCGGGTTTAGATAAAGCAATGACAGCAACTCACGCAGAAGCAAAGGCTATGTAAAAGCCACTTCTTGGTTAAGAGATAATATCCTATCTAGCATTTCGATTGTCACATATTGCAAAAATATTGCTGACTTAATTAATAAGAAGTATAAAGAAATATCTTGGGAAGCTGAAAACACAGTCAAATAAATCGAGAAGATACTGGACACTCTCCCCATGCTAAGGTAAGACACATAAGCAGAAAACATAACTCGGCAGCGGATACTTTGGCGAAGGAAGCAAGAATAAAGATTCTTCAGCATTTATCCTTATGCATTAAGAAAAAAGATTAGTAAATCAAGTATATTGTCTAATATTTTCGAAAAAATATGACGTTATAAACCTATTGTACTATATTTCTTGATTTATTAATTTAACCTCCTTAACAAAAAACAAAAAAAAAAGGAAAGGGAAAGGAAGGGAAGAAGAGGAAAATTGTATGGAATGGGAACACAAAAAACGGTTTGATGAACAATATTATCTCAAATAAAATAGTTAGTTAAGATCTTCCAATCTTTGAAAGTGAAAACTATTGGGGTGGTATTGATTTTAGACCTGAGATACCTCTATATTTAAACTCCTTTATTTTATTTTTTTACTAGGGCTTAACCCGTGCCCTAGTTTTTTATTTGGTTATACATTTTCCAACGTCTATATATAATATATATAGTATTTACTAACTGTCGAATTTACCCTTTTTTCATTACAAAAGTAAATGAAATACCGGTAGATATTTATATTCTTCGGTCCAAAAATCTTTTCTCATGTCCTCATATATAATTCCTTTCTACTATGTTTGACACTTTGACATTCTCCCAAATAATGCCTCTTCTTGCGCGAGTTGTATCATTGATCCAACCATGGAATTATATCAGAATTAATTTTCACATACTCTTTCCCCCCCAAAAAAAACAACAACGTTATTTGATATGTTTTATAGTTTACAAAGATATCTTTTCGATAATTTGAAATGGTATTGTCCTTATGCATCTTCCTCAGTTTAGTGACCGGATTAACCAAAACGTTAAACCATGTATATAATTATGTAGGTATTAACAATGTTCAAATCCTTGTTGATTTTATCCCCTTTAAGAATAGTACTATGAATTGACTCAACAATACATATCACATTATATGTTCTTACTATTTTGATAACGTAAAGGAAAACTAATTCATTTACTTCAGCTATTATATTATAATATGTTAAACCATTTCATATGACAACCCATTTTACTCGCATAAAATGTAGTTGCAGTTTTTCAAAATTTCAGACATTCTACGACATTAACCTTCCAAATGTGAGGTTATTTTTTGCATAAAATTAATAAAATCATGATTAGCTAGTAAGTAAAATGATTAACAACTTCATCTAATAATAATAGACTATGGTAACAACTAATAGACTCTGTTGTCCATCATCATTGAATAAAAGTAAAGTTAAGCCATTTATTAGGAAATACGTGAGACGGTGCGAAATCGTTGGGCACCGCTGTTCACCAATACTTTCCACCACCATAATTACACCACCCACCACTACTGTTTTTACTGAAACAACTTCCACCACCACTTCCAATCAAACCATAACGTCTCTGCCTTAACACCACTATGGTCCACTTATATAATTATTAGCGAATCTAACTGAGTTTGTTTTTTATTTTTTATTTTTTTTCTTTTCAAAAAGTACTTTGGAAACATATTTATAGTAATATTTTTCCATCATAGTGTTTGGTAAAGATTTTTTAAAATTCTTTTTACGCAACTTACTTTCAAAATCTATCAACTTTGAAAAGTAAAGGAGAAGGGGCTTTTAAAAGCTTCAAAAGAAAAAGCTATTGTCAACCTTAATTTTGTTTTTATTTTAAATTTTTTTCTCTATCCCAATTTTATTTTATAAATGACAAAAATTACCCTTAAATCTATATATATATATATATATTACCAATTTTTATTCGCTATATTTTATTCTTAAAGATAATAATTTTCTTTTCAAACTATATTTTATACCATACCATCATTGAAAATTATTTAATTTATCAACAATAAAAATAAAGGCAATATTAAACAACGACTGATTTTTAAAAAAAATTAGTACTTCTTAACAATAATACTAATTTGTAAATTTAATATTATATATATATTTATTTATTTATTTATTTAATACTAAAAAACTTAATTACTTTAAGCATAATAAGATACAATACAATTTTCAGAGACATGTATGTTCTTGTCATTTGCTACAATAACAATTGTTCAACCTGATATTTTACCAAACAAATTTGATCGCTTTTTTAACCGGCTCTAACTTTAGTTTATATTTTGCCAAATGTGAATTATTTTTGTACATAGCTCAGCACAGCAACGCACATTAAAAACACGTTGTTGTACAACTCACAACAATACTAAACTAATCCTAATCATTAATAAATAAAAAAAATATTTATTATCATTGTTAATGGAATAACTTATTTATTATCATTTATAATTGACATATCATTCATAATTATTATGACAAATTAATGGAACATTAGTGTTATAGTGAGTAAATTTTATCCATTAGATGCATTTCTAATCCCAATCACAACCATTACTTATGACAAACGATTACAACCGTAGATTTATCTCTTGTGAGGAAAAATCTGGACCGCCAGTTATTTAGCTAAGTTAGCCAAACTTTGTTTTGTATTCATGATTTTGGTCTTGTCTTTCTCTCACCATCGCTAAAAAAAATACACGTAGATTTTAGTAAAATGGGTGTTTGGGAAACTTCGTATTAGAATATTCTCACATATATAAAATAAAAGTAATCATTATGAGATCAGATTCGTCAAATCAAAACATTAAATAACAAGACCATATTTATCCGAAAAACCTTCAACTTAGATAATGTGCAACACACATGGTCTCTGACATGGTTAGAATGACATTCGGTTGTGAAGATGTGTCAACTATACCGAGAAGCATAACTTCACAAATAGATGATCGTAATCCTTGATTTGAGAACTCAATCACTGTTAATCACTCTAATTTACGATATTTGGATCAGTTTCCATTCATGTTTGGTTAGGTTTTCTAATTATCTTCTGAGTCGATTTTAGAGTAAGGCGGATATAAGCTAAATAGAAAGGAGAGAGGAGCATTCGATGTCTGATTTCTATTAATGAAATGATTTTATCTATATTCTTAGCCAGTCTAACTATTTATACACTATATAAGAATGGGGATTACATGTAAAAATGACTAAGCACATAAATATAACTTTCCCCCTTGCCATGTTCGGACCTGGGACATCTCTTCGTTATAAACATCCATCTTTTCAGGTCTCCACTCACCTGACAGCATCGGGGCTTTTCTTAGCTTCACATCTAGACTCAGGTTTTCCATGTCTATCTTCGTGTCTCGGTTGTGTTTGGAAACCCGTGGTTTGATCTTTAAACATCTTATTTTGGACTAGAATGTAGTTGAGACCGAATCCACCCTCCAAGCGATTCAGTTACAGTTGCGCTCCTTACGTCTCTTGAACCTCGCAAGGCTCTATGCAATTGATTCCCTTAGCTGACGTCCTTTACATCCTAAGAGTTGCTTCAGCCGAAGTGAGGATGTAACACCCCGAGTTCCGTACCAGGGTCAAACCCATATGGAGATCCAAACTCGAAGCATTACGGGTCGGGAAGAGACTTAAATTATTATTTTTTATATAATTATTTCTCTAAACATAATGAATTATTATTATACATTATAAAAATACATTAACAACATTCTCTACAAAATATTAAAATCAAATTACACATCAAATGATATTAACAAAAACAACACGGTCAACAATCCATCTAATTTTAAGTTCCACTTTCACTATTTAAGAAATCTGCAAAAAATGTCAATTGGGGTGAGTTGACGGCTCAATAGACATACTTTCCCATCCTCTAAAAATATACAAACATCGCAATTAATTACACAAGAAATGCATTCAACGATTTTGTTTATAATACAACACCCAAGTTAATTCTGAGTTATTATTCAATTCATTTTAGTTTACGAGTTCACGGTACGAATGTCCTTGGTTCGTACACCCACCTATCGTTTCTCGGCACGGACAACCTCCATCGATGGTCGGGAAGTTACGTTCCCATGGGGATAATTACCCATTTCTCTTTATCGGGGATCATTACCCGGCGTAAGATGGAATTATATTCCAACTAACGGAAGACATGAACTCAATAGATTTTTCACAAGTAAAAGGTTCATTCATACAAGGACTTAACTGGTTTCATAACTCAACTGATTTCATAATCAACATAACAACCAAAATAGACTTTCTGAAAATATTCGTATGGAGTTGTTCTATTATTCAAAGAAACACGACAAAGATTTATTCTTTTAAAGTCAACATTCTCAGATATAAATTAATCAAGTTATTCAATACCCAAAATATGAATACGATCACATATCAACAAACACAAAACCACAATCTTATGAGAGAAACCATTAAAAAAAGTAAGTGATTTCCGTCTTAAATCTTGGATAAAGAAACCAAGGTTCTAACAGTCATTTTCACAAACACCTAAAGTTCAAAACATAAAAACAATGAGAATTCAAGGATTAAAGTCAAATTCTTTCCTTTGGCAATAAATCATCAACACAAAAGATATAACACGAATTCAATTCTTATTAAACGATTAAACCTGAACAGGGAATGCAAAACACATAATTGCAATGAAACTTAAATTTACCAAAGGGGTGAAATCAAATAAGAAAATTCTCAAAGAGGATGAGTAGTAAACCTACCTCAAATTAGCATGCACCTAGTTGTCTTCCTCCTTATAATTCTATTCATGTCCTAGCTTCAATCTCTAGTAGAATCATCAATATATAATCCGTATGTTTGCATTCCTTTTTCAATCTTTCCATTTTCCACAGGTATTAAAACCCATTTTCTCCCATTAATGAAATCCATTCTCCTAAATTACTTTCCTGTTCTAAAATTCTCTTGTAAGAGTATATGCAAGTGATGGATATTCTCACCAAGTGGGTGGATCTCAGTTAGTCACATTTCTAAGTTTTACATATGTAATATGGGCTTGCAGAAACTTTTATGGGCTAGTATCGCAACATTGACAAGACCAAACTCCTATTTGGTCTAAACGAAAGACATATTATCGAATATAGTTAATATACGACCCGAAACGCATGTAAAATGGGTGGCGGAAGATACAGGGTATCACAGAGGACTTTTGATACCAATCTGCCTCTAACAGATAAGCTAATTTGCTTTCCGTTTAGATCAGAGATCAAGGTGAGGAAATCTGTTTGTAATAGACAAAGATAGCTAACCTCACAAATCCGGAACTTACAACCCCCAAAGAGCATCCTAGATTCTTAACCACCTTTTAAGAACAATCTTAAAAAAATCAATTAAAATCAGTTTTCAGATGTGACGAAAAGAACTTTGCGATTACTATTTATCTTGTCTGAAGGAGATTACAAAAACCTCGATAACAGAAAAGCAAGATAAGGATTCACGAACTATCAAGGTAAATATAGTCGGACATGGCTTCATGAATCCCGAAAGCGAAGTATTTTAGTCGTAGACCTAATTATGGTTCTCAGAGGAAACCTAGTCTATAGAGGACGACTCAAGAATCAACTAGGACACAAAGTGTCAGGGATTGAATTTCCCAGTTGAAAGAGCATCTTTATTTATAGTTTTCAAAGACCATGAGTTGCTTAGAATTCAAGCTGATATAACTTTAGAATCAAGCAATCATTTTTAGGTCTTGAAAATATAATAGAAGAATATACACACTAGGAACTGGTTCTGGAACCGTGTATAATAACTGTTCGGTTTGAAAAGTATGCCAAAGAACTAAAAGCAATTTGATGTTTATTTAGACACCTAAGAATTTAATCATGACACACATACATAAGTGTTTGAGTGATCAATGAGTCTTAGAAGTGTTTGAGAGAGTTCTAACAATGTTAAACATATTTAAAAAAATGTCTTTGAGCATCTGCTTAAATTTACTGGGAAGGTTGGTACAACGGTTTGTGAACCGCTAGGCATGGTTCGCCAACCCTATAAGGCTACCGAACTCAATTGACCCCGGTTCGTGAACCGGGTTCACCAACTTCTAGCCTATAATACCAACTTCAAAATTCAGTTCACAACGGTTCGTGAACTGTTCCCAACTGAACTCACGGTTCGCAAACTGGTTCGCCAACCTTTCTGCATTTCTAAAACTCAGATATTTATGGTTTGCGAACTGGTTCGCCAACCTTTCTGCATTTCTAAAACTTAGATATTTATGGTTTACGAACTGGTTCGCCAACCTACTCTAGGCAGAAATATCTAATAGTTCAATATTTCTCTCTTATGATGTTTAAAACATTCCCAAGTGATAAAATCATCTGCAAAGGAAATTTTCAATTGATCCACAAATTAATTCAAATAATAAATTGCTTAGAAATACTGTTTAAGGATCGTTGAACATCTTTGCTAAAGTCATATTTTGAGATTTTTAACAAGACAAGCTTGACTGGAAACTTCTTTGTAAATTTACTAGAATTCATACGACATCGTCTCAACAGATAGAATGGTAAGATATCGGGTAAAATAGAATGGTTTAGTCTTCACATACCTGATACAGAGGTTCTCCAAATGTCTTCGTTGATCTTCAGTCTTCGAGGGTGATGTCTTGTACTCAACTACCAAATTCTAACCTAGTCCGAGACTTAACTTAGTAGACTAGAAATCAAGATATAGTTTTGATCTTCTAACATTGACAACAAGCTTGAGATAGTGTTAAATCATTGTTCGGTCGAACTCACAAATGTTGCTATCTCAAGATTGTTGTTAAATTTAGTTGATCAAAATTACATCTTGATTTGTATTCTATATCTATTCAAGTCTCGGATTAGGATAGACCTGTGTAATTGAATACCAGACATCAATGCTTTCTACCATTTGAAGGCGAAGATCAACCAAATATTTTGGATAAATTCATCAACAAAAGGTACGTGAAGACTGAACCACATATTACTCAAGTTTTCACCTTTCTATCTACGAGACAATGTCGCATGACTAAATAGGACATTACATGCATAACAAAAATTACGAGTCAAGTTTATCTTGTTAATCATTCTCGAAATATGATGACTAAGCTTAAAAACATTTGTTCATACTTGATGAATTTGTTTAAGAACAATTTAGTGTTTATGCCCTAAATTATGATTCAAGATGTTAGAGCATAGCTCGGTTGAACCCACCAAGCGTTGGTATGTCAAGTTTGGTTGTCATATTTTAGTAAATCAAAACTCATTTAAAGAGTCGCTTGATTATTTACTAGAGTCAACTTCGTATAGGTTAGATAGAAAGTTACTAGGATATGAGACTTACAAGTATTACGTGAAGACTTGAAGAATTTAAAGAAGTAAAGAACTACAACGATGACATCATCCTTCCACTTGAGGTTAGTAATATTTGACTTGAACTATTTCATTCCTAACGTATCTTTCAAGTCGTGCATATTGAAAACATAACTGCGAAGCTGTGAATGATTATACTCTAGTTAGACATAGTATTAAGGAATTACAATACGAAGTATAACGTTTATCTTTTGAACTTCGTATATAAGACATCGACATAATCGTATGAATACTATTGTGATTATGTATGGGTATGGGTGAAGATTTCGTCCAAGGAAACAATATTTTTACATTCATTTAAAGGAAGTACAATTCATAAACTTGTGCTATGAATCGAAAGGGAAATCTCTCGGCAAATCTTTGGATTACCAATATGTGTGTTTAGTATAACCGCTCATAACTTGTTTATGTATCTTGGTAAAACTATTCACAGGGCCTGACTTTTGTATTGGTATGACTTTTATTAGTGAAACCGATCTTAAGTAATCACCTGAGATGGTATGATCGATTTACTGTAATTGGTATGACCAACTCTAGACATTGGGGAACCGATCCTAGTAAGAGGTGCAACCGATCACAAGTAGGGGAATCGATCCTTGTAAGAGGTGCAACAAAATCTTAGTGATTGGTAACCGATCCTATGACTTGTGCAGCCGAATTCAAGTTAGATACCATATATATGTGGTAACCGATCCTAGTACCTAGTCAACCAATTTTTGGAAATCTAGTGTGACCGATCCTAGTACCCACATGGAGGTAAAACCGAAACTTGTTTTGGTAGAACCATTTAAACCCATGATTGGTGATTTGATAGGATAATCAATCACATAGTTCTTGGAAGTCAGATGAACCAATTCTAAACTTGTTTGGAAGTGTAGCAAATCGGTTTAAAGATTGTAAATATGAAAAAGGATTTACAAAGTAAAGATGTCGACATACTTTGAACATGTGCAATAACTCTTATCTTTTATTGTTCAAAGATATTCCTTAATAGCTAAAGGAGAATCCCGGATCGAAATAAATTGAGAATCTTTCAATTAAGGTTTTTAGTTTTATATGCTTTTAATTTCCAGCAATTAAAATGCATATTTTTAGAAAATAAAAATTAGGAATGTGCATTTACTAGTTGGAGATTTTCTACTGAGATTTTGGTCAATATTTCGACAGTGCATTTTCAGGAATTATGAAAATCATTTTTTCCCTTATTGCATATCTTTGAGAATATTCGGTTTTTGAAATTCCTTTGTGTCCAAACTTCCTTGGTCTATAAATATTGAAGTTTGCATTTCAAGCAAACTAATCCTCAGAGCCAGCAAAACTACCTAGTTGTGTTGTTACTGGTGGAGCCGTCTATTCGGAGAGGAAAGTACCCTAATTAGGTGAAATCTCTTACGACCGCTTGTTTTAAAGACTTCTTTGGGATTGGGAAGCTCTACGAGTACCGTTGGTGGGAAACTAGATAATTGCAGTTTATTATTAGTTTTCGATTGATTTGATTGACTAACGGTTGTTGAACTTTGATTGCACCTAGTTTGTTAATGCTTGAGAATCTTCTCTTCTGATATAAGATTCACTCAAACTAGATCGAAGTTTCAACGAGGATCTTAGACTGTTTGTAGATCTAAAGACATCTTGTGATAATCCATTGTTAACAGAATCCCGTTCTATGTGTGATTGATCACAAGAGATTCAAGTTGATTGTGTGCAGGTGTTTATTGAAGATCTAAGAAGATTTGAAGACGAAGAAGATTTTTGATTTGGGTTCATAATCTTTGGTGTGCACAAAACTTGATTGGCTGGGGATCCAACTATAATCGGTTTATCTTTGTGATAATCTAGATTGATTAGTTGAGTAGATCGGCATCAATACGTTTCTTTGTGATTCGAAGTATTGATTGCAAAGTCTTGACAATTACTTTGGTAGTTGTTATTGGATAGATCTAAGAACCTGACAAAGGAGTTTATTGGGATAAACGGAAGAGCCTTTTGTCAAACTCATATCACTTGATTAAAAAGAGTTGTTACCGAATAGATTTGTTGTTCCTTTACTGTTTGGAATACGAACCAAAGGAATTGTTCCAAGTGCGTGACTCATTGCAAGTTGGAGGCGCAGGGATACAGACGGAACTAGGTGAACTATAGGTTTAGTTGCTTGGTCTCAACTATACGAAGTTGGTTTAGATTTTGTATAGCGGCTTAATCCTGAGAGTATTCAATTCTGGACAAGGTCCCGGGGTTTTTCTGCATTCGCGGTTTCCTCGTTAACAAAATCTTACCGTGTCTTTTACTTTTCTATTTCCGCAATTATAATTGTTTTTATTATAATTAGAAGTAAAATACACAATCGTTAATTCCTATTTACTTGATAGCAATCCTATTGTGTTTGGTTAAGTCTGAACCTATTATCAAGTAAAAATACTTCGTGGTTGTATTGTCTCGATCTTGTATCCATTGTCAATCACACAAGTTATCTTGTTGTCATATTGTCTCGATCTCGTATCCATAGACGATCACACAAAGTGTGAACTGATTAGTTGTATTGTCTCGACTCTGTCCATAGACAATCACTTTCGGAGAAAGGACTTATAGGTGGAAAAGTTTTAGATTGAGGTATATTTGGGTATCCTCGTCTTTTCACAAGATTTAATCATTGGAAAATATCCTGGACCAGTGATATGTGTCATTGATGTTATTCAGGAATGTTTCAAATTGATTATTAGAGAGATATAGAACTACTGAAAATATAGATACAGGACAGTATGCATACCAGTTCACATACTGGCACATCTATTATAGGTCCGGAGCCGCAGTACATGTACCCAGTACACGTACCGGCGCAGCTATATTTCGGCAACGATTTTTGGTACGCATACCCGGTATGCACACCATAAAAAGTCTGTTGGCTCATGAACCAGGATGGTAGGCATACCCAGTATGCAAATCGGGAAAGATCTGTTGACTCCTGAACCAGGATGGTACGCGTACCCAGTATGCAAACCGGAAAAGATTTGTTGACTCATGAACCCATTTTTATCTTAAGGGTATACAAACCCGGTACACGTACCATGATAAAACTGCTCACGAACATGAATGCAGTACATGTACCAGGTACACGTACTTACCTTGTCGATTATTTTCAGATGCATCAGAATTATTTCTATGAGATAATCGGCATTTGAACAACTCTCTAAAAATACTATCTATACATATTGATCACATTACAACCTATGGTTGTGACTAAAGATTAAAGTCTTAAAGTGTTATATGAAAATGGTTAAGCTTATAGTTCGTATGGCTAGTTTCGACTAACGTTTCATGAACAATTCATTGTACATGTTTCGGTTACGGTTCATCCTAACCAGAGTGTATATTTTGTTATGTTAATCTCAAGTCAAGTTTTTCATCTAACAATGATTATTGATTGCTTGATCCCAAAGCTATCGTAGCTTAAATCTAAAACAACCTTGATATTGAAAGTCTATATAAGAAGAACCTTAAGCAATTGGGATCTTTGAATCCGTGATACTATTCTTGTGTGTCCTAGTTGTAAACTAGAATCGTCCTCTCCTTTATACCTTTTTAGGTTTAGCGACTAAAAAGACTTCACCTAAGAATTCGTGAAGCCAGGTCCAATCATCTTTATCTTGATAGTTGGTGTATTCTAATCTTGTTACTGATTGTTGAGCCTTTAGCTCAACCAGGAGAGATGGATAGAAATCACAAAGTTTATCGTCCCAGACTTTGTGATTCCACAAGTATATTCCTCTGTAACGATTCTTTGTTGAAATCAAAGTAGGAATTACTTGTGAGGTGAATAATAATCTAGGCTTCTCTTAGGGAGTCGTAAGTACCGGATTTTGAGGTTTACTAGACTTTGTTTATTGCAATCGATTTCCTATCTCACCTTGATTTTTGATCAAAATGGAAATCACATATAGGCTTATCTGTGGGAGGTAGATTGGTTTAAAGTCTTCAATTGAGTTGAAGCAACTCTTAGGCTGTAAAGGATGTCCTCTAAAGGAATCAATTGTGCAGAGTCTTGCGAGATTCATGAGGCGTAAGGAGCACGACTGTAACTAAATTGTTGTGACAGTTTAATTCGGTCTCAACTACATTCCAATCCGAAGTTCTGATAGTAGGCTAGTGTCTGTAGCGGCTTAATACAGTTTGGTGTTCAATCTGGACTATGTCCCGGGGTTTTTATACATTTTCGGTTTCCTCGTTAACAAAATTTCTGGTGTCTGTGTCATTTGTTTTTCCGCATTATACTGTTTATCTTTATAATTGAAATATCACAGGTTGTCTATAATCAATCAAAGTAGGTATATCCATCCTTGTTTGTTGGATTCGACTTGATTGATTCTTAGATATTGATCTTTTGAATCGTCCAAGTACTCTCACACATAATCAGGTTCACGGACTTGCTTCTGTAAATATTCATATTGTGAGAGAAAGGGATATAAGCTCTTCATATAATTCCTTGATTGATATTCATTAAGTTGAACTCTCAGAATTGTATTTGAGTTTAGTCCATACAGGTTGCCTAAGAAAAAGTTGGTGGTGTATTGGTACCCCCACGTTTTCACTCGAGGCTTATATCCTTCCCTAAAAATATTTCCCAGTTCACCCCATTTTTCTCTTATTTTTGAAGTCATAGATCTTGGAGAAGATGAACTTCTCATTCTAGAGTCTCATTTGGTTTGTGGGTTCAAAATTATCATTCCTTTTCTTGTTCATGAGTATCATAAACTCATTGATGCTGCTCCGATGAAGATGGATTCTGAGTTTTTCTGTTTTATGAACAAAATTCTTGAAGCGAACAAGGGTTTGGCGGTTGACGACAAGATCACCGCCGATCAATTGAAAACCCAGTTTTCTTGGATAAATTTATGATGAGGGCAATTTTTTTGGAAGGCACAGTCTATTCTAATGTACCGTCAGGTACTCATTATACCATTTATTTTTCATCATTGTATATATCATTATTTTTTAATTGACCACTTCACCAATGTCTTTTCTTGACTTATTTGCATCTTTCCTTTCCTTAGCTGGGACTCAACATGGATGTTTACTTTTACCAAGTTCGATATTGCAAATGCATATATAACTCTCTCTAGGCCAAGTCTATCCCTCCGGAGGCTAAGGTTGGCGAGCTGAAGACCAATGTTGGTCCATCTTGGACTTTGAGAACTCTTAGGTGAAGAGGTTAAAGTCTCTTGTTATGACCAATTTGATCAATACGAGCTTTCTCCATTGTGAAGTTTCCAGATGGAGTCAGACAATGACCTTCTCAATAAAAACTTGAGATGATAAGCAAACATTTGGCTATTGCTGAGGGTTTCCTGATTCCTGCTCCTTTCACCCCAACTCTTCTTTCTTTAGAGCATCCTTTTTTTTTTTTTTTTTTTTGTTCTTTTGTTATTATTCTTTGGCAATCTTGTACAGTGTTATCTAATTTATAAGCATCACCCTTTTTTTTTCTTATATCTTTTTTGGTGCAATTTTATTTTCAGCTTATGTTTCTGCACCTCAGTCTGAGGTCGTGGTCGAGCCTTCTACTCCGTTTAACACCGATTCTGGTCCTGCCGCATCGTAGGTGGGGAGGACTTCTGCTGGAGTTGATGATCATGATGTTTAGAGACATATCTTAGATATTTCATCGTTTTCGCTTCTCATTCTCTTATTTTCATCGTTGATTTTGTAAACACAAAATATTTAATTCCTTCTCCATTATATTTTTTTTTGCTATATTTTGTCACATTTGCGCCCTTTTAATTTCCTTCCCCCATTTTAATTCTTGCAAATAAATTTTGGGTTTCAACTGCTACGAAATTTTAATCAGTCGTGATGATCATGTGGTTTAAGTATTTATTTTTTACCAGGATTTTGATTTGATCGTTTTTGGGAATTCCGATATGAGTTCGGGTTTTGATCACTTGAGTTCAAGTTTTTTTTTTTGGACATATTATTATAAAACTTTCATATTGTTCGTCCGTCTCCGATGAATCTTATCTAGTGTCGGATATTTTTAGACCTTTTGGGCTTCGGCTTATTCCTTACTTGGTGGTCCGTGTGGTCGTTCTTTAGCTTCAGGTTTGGACCTACTAATGTTTGTACGTTCAGGTGTTTTGAATTTTTGTTACCTTTTTAAGGTAGTTTTTGAATTGAAATTTTCCCTTATTTCAAGTTGGAGAGTTTTTAGTTCTGCCTTTATCATTGACTTTTTAGCCTTTATTTTTGGCGCATTTCAGCACTGTTCTCTTCTTTACTATTTTTTATCTTATTGTTTTTTTCATCACCCACTGGTGATGTTAACTTCATCGCCTTATATTGATGCGGTGACGGGTCTTAGTTCAGAGGTTACCTGGCCAGAGTACCATTTTGCGTTGTCTAGATACTGGTCCAGAGCTTCATTATGTTGGTATTAATAACGACATAGCTCTCTCATCAGGATAGGTCTTTTTTTCTCTTAAGCTATTCTTGGCATGGTCTTAATTATGACCTGGTCTACCAATTGAGGTTTTACCTTTTTGTTCCTTCTCATGACCAACTCTTCGATAGAAATATTTTAGCATCAACAAATAATGAATTGTTTTAGACTTTTTAGTGTGGATAACCTGGGGTTATATTTCTGATAATAATTTCTGGTGCACTATTTTCTCGGTTTTGATACTGAGCTGAGTGAGTTGTATTTTAAGCTTCACTTTAGAACTTTACTTCTTCATTTCTTAAAATAAAATTGCAATTTTATTCCTTACTGGAAATATTTTTTCAGATGGATGATATTGTAGGGGTAGCTCAACTTTTCACCGAGTTGGTTATTCATCCTGTATCATCCCCTTCCCATGTTTTTAAATATGATGTAGAGGCCTTGACATTATGCCGCGAGCTTACCCAGTTTGTATTATGAGCTGCTAGGTGAGACTTCACGTAGCACCAGGTCCCCAATTGTCAATTATCCAGGCTTGACATGCTTATGATTCTTGCTCATACACCTTAAGTTTTTTCGAGCTGTATTAATGTTCTTTCTCTTTTTAGATAGGCTTTTTCAATGGCTCTTAATATAGCCTCGTCAGTTCTGCCTGAATTGGCTGACAATATTCTTGTAGTCGCCAATTTCAGCTCTGTGGGTAAAACAACTTTTATACCAAATGCCAAAGAGAATGGGGATTCTTATGTGGATGATCTTTTGGCGGATTTGTAGGCCCATAGCACTCCATGTAGTATGTCTGCAAATTTCCCTTTTGCAGCGTCTAACTTTTTCTTTATATTTGATAGCAAAGTCTTGTTCAAAATCTATGATTGCCATTTCCTTGCGTAAAATATGGTGCGCTAATCCTGTTACATTTCGTGACTAACTACTATCCGTACCTACATCGTTGTGCTTAATATAACATTTGTAGTTTCAGAGCTTTAAGCTTATAGGAGCTAAGAGAGCATATTTTTGTTGTACGTATTTGCTCTTGCAGAACTCTTCTAGCCTGGCAGGCTAGAATTGTGGTCCATTCTCAGCTACTAGCGTCATTATCATTCCAAATCTACAGATGATGTATTTCCATAGGAATTTTCTAACATCGCGCTTTGGTCTCGACCCATTTTGAAAAGTAATCAATGGCAACCAACATGTATTTTCTTCCACCAGGTGCCTGCATTTTAGTAATGTGTTAGTTCAATTTCAACTTTTAAAGCTTGAACCTTTAGATTACTGTCTTATTTACTCATCATTCTTTCAAGGAAGCTTTGAATTTGAGAATTTTACCGTAGTGAATGGGACCATAATATCTAATGCCCACTTCATGAATGGCCAAGCATTAAGAATTATGTAAAGGGTTTCTGCTGATGCGTGTATTTTGTTACCGTATCTGCATATTTCAAACAGTGTTAATTATCATTGCATCATATTCATATTCTTTTCAGAACATGCTTTTCGTTTTGGCTCTGAAGGGCCATACTTTGTCAGAATCTTAACGATTCTCTCCTTTGTATCTACATCTGCAATTTAGTTTTTGTTTTTGACTTCTAGAGTCATGTTACTTGTTTCAGCTATTCGCAATTACTTTGCATTTCTGATCATAATAGAATTATGCTTGCAGAACTAAAATTTATTATGAATTCAAATTCAATAGTGTTCATGCATAACTTTGGCACTTATCATATTATTTTTTTGATATGCTCAGCATTTTCTTTCATGTGCGTATATAAGTAACCTTAGGACCTTTCCTTATCTTCCAGTGACCTCTTTTCAGCGTGGTTACCAGAGTCTCTATAATGTCTTTTATCTAGGATTTGTTCTCTTTACTTATCTGTTACACATTTGAGTAGTGGTCATTCTATACATCTCATTGTCTATGAGCTGATATCTAAGTGTTTTTGTCTTGACCTTTCTTGCCTCATGCAGGTTTTCTGGTAATGCTTTGGTCTCTAGATATTTGTAGATGTCCTTCATCCATGAATTCTCTGCTTCAGCACTTGTCATGTTTGAGCTTTGTTTTTCAATATTTTTTGTATCTGGCTCATTAAGAGCTGATTTATCAAGTATTCCAATCTTGATGGTCCTCTGGCAACCTTCAGGTATTACTGAACCCATGAATGCTAAAGCATCTGCATGTCTCATTTTGTTTCTCAGTATCTGTCTGATACTAACTTTGTCAAAACTGGATGTCCGCTTGTTGACCTTTCGTTTGTATTTTTCCATGGAAACATCTTTTGTATCGAATTGACCTCCTACATGCTTGGTTGTTAGCTGAGAGTCACTGTAAAGGATGAACTCTTTTAGCTGTAAACTGTTTGCAGTGATAAGTCCTTGGAGCAAAGCTTCATATTCTTCCTGATTATTTGATGGTTTGAAAGCCAACGCATATGAGAAATGAAGCTGCTTTCCGGAGTGAGTATGACTACTCCAGCTCGACCTCCTTTTCTGTTTGATGCCCATAAATAAATAAAAAATCTACACTCATAGTGTATCTAGTGACGATATATCACAATCTGGAATGATCTTAGTTTATTTTGGCTCGTCTGGCTACTCTTCACTGAATGTTAGATCAAAGTCTGGATCCTCAATAGGGAAATCAGCTATAACTTGAGTTTTTATAGCTTTTATGCCTTTGTAGCCTATAATGGACTGACTCAGGTGGACACCCCATTTTGCGATTCTCCCAGTTTTTTCTCTTTAGATAGGACATTCTCAACTTGATATTTGGTGACCACAATTACTTTCCATCTCAAGAAGTAAGGTCTTAGATTTATTGATGAGAAGTATATGGCGAAGATCACATTTTATAGCTGTGAGTATCTTGGCTCTGGTGATGTTAGTGATTAGCTTACAAAGTATATGGGATTTTCTTTGTTGTCTTCCACTCTGAGTCGCACTTCACTTACTGCATTCTAAGTGGTGGAGATCTAAAGAAAAGTATTTTCACCTTGGACCGTAGAAAATAGAATTGGAGAGGGGAGATAAGTAAGCTTTTATGTTGTCAAGAGCTATCTAGCATTCCTCACTCCAATATAAGTCTTGTTGCTTCAAAAGTAGCTCGAATAGTGGTCTGCACTTGTCTGACAGTATGATGTGAACCTGATCAGTGCCGACAACTTTCTTGTTAACTGCTGAACTCCTTATTTGATGTTGGAGGTTTCATTTCTAAAATTGCTCTGGTTTTCAGTGGATCAATTTCTATTCCATTTCGAGTGACCAAGAAGCCCAGGAATTTCCCACTTTGGACCCCAAAAGCACACTTTGAAGGATTGATCTTCATATTGTATTTTTTCAGTACAACAAAAGTGTTGAGAAGATTATGCTGGTGTCAGCTGGAAATTTGAGTTTCACCACCATATGATCCACATAGTATTCAATACAACTTCCAATCAGGTCTTTAAACATCATGTTAACCAACCTTTGATAAGTTAATCCCGCGTTCTTTAGACCAAATGGAATTTCCTAGAAACAGTAGAGCATTTTGTCTGTGACGAAGGCAGTATTTTCCTCATCTTTTTGATTCATAGGTATGATTGTAGCTAGAGTACCCGTCCATGACTCTATCAATGTATGGTAGGGGATAACTATGTTTGCGACATGCTTTATCGACATGCATAGAGTCATGTCGATAGCTGGATATCGACATGACTCTATGCATACCCTTAATTTTCCATTCTTCTTCACCACAACAGTAATGGTCGATATCCAGCTTGGATATTTGCATTCTCTTATTATTTTAGCTTTCATCATTCTTTGAATATTTACATTGACTACATCATAAAACTTATGCCAGGTGATGCTCAGATCTATTCACACCATGTCTGACATCTTCCATGTGAAGAGGTCTATATTTTCTCTCAGGAGTTGGTGTAAGCCCTCTTTTTCTTTAGATGTAAGATCTTTCCCCATGGAGGTTTTTTTGGATCTTCTTCAGACCCTGTATTTACTTCTTCAAATAATTCAACTACTTCTTTGTTGAATTCCCTATTTGGAAAACTTACAAGATCCCTTTGTACTTTAGGTTTCACAGTTAGAATCTGCTCACCATATTGCTGCTTGGCTGCTATGTAATTAAGTTCAGCTTCTGCTTTCAAAAGCTTTGTGATTTTCCCTGGCATATTTGATTGATATCCTCTCGATGCTCCATGTGGATCTTCCTGCTGGGTGAGAGAAAGTACAGATAACTCTTTAAACACAGCTTGGTTACCTTTGGTAACATACTCTCCATGGTTTGCCATGAACTTTAACTTATGGTGGTATGTTGAAGGCACAACCTGCATAGCATGGATTCAGTCTCTTTCCAGAATCACATTATATGGAGATTTAATATTGAGAACTAAGAATACTACGTTTGTTTTGATTGGGCCTGCTTCAACTGTGAGTGTCACCTGTCTCATAGGATATGTCTTTGCACCGGTAAAGCCCATAATTGGTGAACCATTGGTTTTTAGGCGCCCTTCTCGAGTCAGCTTCATTTGCTCAACAGCCTAGAGGTAAATGATATCACAGGTAGACCCTTGATCAATAATATCTTTCAACAATCCCAGCCATCTATTATCAGTTCTGGCACCAGCGTATCTGAATGCGAGAAAGTGACACCAGCTAGGTCCTTCTTAGTGAACCTTATGTAGTCTAGCTGCAACAGTAAACCTTCGTAGCTGGGATGTAGGCATGTGACATTGACTTCCAGGTACTTTGGTTTTCTGTCAGATGAGATCCGATGGTGCATTTATCTCAGATCTGGGCATTGGGTATATCTTGTTTATGCACCTTTTAACCTAGGCGGTTGGGGAATTTTTACTTGGACCTTTCTCTTGTAATATGAACTCTGCTAGACGTCCTTCTCGTGCCATACTTTTAATGAACTTGAATAGGTTTTTACAATTGTTGGTTAGGTGTCTGTTTGTTTCATAATAGAAGCATTAGTATTTTCTCTTGCCATCAAACTCAATCTTCTTAGAGGGATAAAAATGGTTTTTCTCTCATATATTGTAATATAATTTCCGTAGTTGTGTTCTTCTTGAGGAAGATTTTGGACTCTTCTTTTCATTTTATCTCGGTTTCTTCTCTGAAGTTTTTATTTTTAGACCGCTGGTTTGGTGACCTAGGTGAGTAAGCTCTTTTGTCGCCATATGTTTAGGCAGCTAAATAAACTTCGTGGTCCTAGCTAGGAAAATTCAAATTGTCTTGGTCCTTTCTGATGAATTTACCAGCTCTGGTATAGACCTCATTGAGCGATTCTAGAATGTGTCTAGTAAAGGAATCTTGAATTTCTCATTGTTTAAGGGCCTTTTCTGAATAATCTGTACAGTAATTTTTTATGTGCTTTGTCAACTGGAGCAGCTACTTCTTTGAATCGTCTGAGAAAATCAGTGAATTCTTCATTTCTTTGAATTATCTTGCAGATGTCATCCAGAGTGTCTCCCTATTTTATGTTGCAGTAGTAGTTCTGAATGAGCGTTGACTTCAAGTTATCAAATGTGTGAATTGAATTTGACGGGAGACATCGAAACCATGTTAAGGCATCCTATCAAAGACTGTTAGGTAAGAACCTCGGCATTATCCACTTATTATCCAAGTACAGAGTCTGCTTAAAATGAAATATGTGGTTATTTGGATCTGAGTCACCTTTAACCCCTTTGAAGGTCAGTAAATGAAACTTTTCCGGAAGTCGGCATTCATGAATTTTATTTAAACATATAAGTTGGGTAATATTTTGATATGTTGACCATTGATTTGATCTGTCCTCATGAGCTTTCATCATTGATCTATTGATTCTTGTACCAAGTCAACTATGGCAGTTGGTGTGGGTTCAGAAATTATGTGCCTCGGAGTTTGCCCGCACTGGCTTTCGAGTGAGATATAATTCCTGAACTCTTGCCTCAGCTCTGTCTATTGCTGACTTGGCAGTTTATTTAGCATTGAGGACTGATCTGGGAGAGGTGGATACTGAGATGTGAACTTGTTCGTTCTGGATGTAAGCTCTGAGGTGCTTGTGAAGTAAGTTGTGGCACAACTAGTGTGGTACAAAACTGAGGTGGTGGTGGTGTCAGCTGGTTGACCTTTTAAGCTAAGGATCTGATTGATCTCAGTAAATCTTGGAACATATCACCTGATATTTTTACCACATGTGTTGTATTTAGAGCCGGTGGTCTTGGTAACCTTATGCTTTGCTCAGGTGTAACAGGTGGACCTATAAGAACAACTTAAGGTTGTCCTTCTGCCATCATTGTTGATGATGTGATTGTTGGTGAGACAATGGTTACCTCTGGCATTTTGTTTGTTTGTTTGGTATCAATTGTTTTGGCTTAACGAAATTCGGTGCAATTGTTGTGTTTCCATTGGATTATCTTTGTTTCAAATGTTTCAGGTTAAGAAAAACTATGAAAATTCAATGATTTGATTTGTATCTACTATTTTTTCTTAACAAAATACGGGATCATTTGTCTAGTCTATTTTGATTCCAGATAAGAGAAACTAAGTTCATTCTGATCTTAGTTTAGACTTATCAAATGTAGGATTTGGTTATTCAAGTCTAATCGAAGTCCTTGACAAGAAAAGCTAGTTAACTAACCCAAAGTGTTTGGCTTGTCTAAAGGAAGGTCTAAGTTATTCTATAAATAACTAGAACCTGATAAGAGAAATTGAGTTAATTCTGATTTATATTTGTGTCTTATCAAAATAAGCGATTGTACTTATGTAATTAGTTCGGTTAAGAACTAAGTTATCTTAGTTGATTTATCGGACTAAGGGAAAATTGCTTCGGGCAATTGTTTCCTTGATAACATACTAAAACAAGATTACTTTTGTAGTTTCGGTTTTAGTATTGGTTATCTAAAATGGTATGTGAAACCTTCATGCTTAACTCTTATAGGTTGTACAAGTCTTATGGATTTGTAAGATCCTTTCGGTTTGCTCTTTTGTTTTTCGTTTCATTGTCATTTTTATGACAAAAAGGGGGGGGAATATATGGAGTAAATAAGTGATTTATGATTCATAGGAAATGATATAGGTGCTTAAACGTTATATTTGACGAAAGAGTAAAGCATAGACTAAGGGGGAGAAACATATCATCATGTTGTGTAGTATTTTATACTACAAAAGGGGAATAACAAAGATGTTCGGATTGAATGTTTACCTAGCTTTCCTTTCGGGGGAGTAAAGCTTTTGCTATTCAAATGTCAACAGCGGCATTTATTTTTTGAATATGTGCAGGATATTGTGCTGTTGAAACTTGGAATCAAGCGTATGTAGAATGAGTTATTTTTTAATTTGTTTATCTCCATATGTAATAGAGTTTTGTCACAAAAATATACAAATGGGGAGATTGTTAGAGCATAGCTCGGTTGAACCCACCAATCCTATGTCAAGTTTGGATGTCATATTTTAGTATCAAAACTCATCTAGAGTCGCTTGATTAATTACTAGAGTCAACTTCGTTTAGGTTAGACTAGAAAGTCAAGGAATATTGAGAATTACAAGTATTACTTTGAAGACCTGAAGAATGTGAAGAAGTAACGACTACAACCAAGACATCATCCTTCCACTTTAGGTTAGTAATACTGACTTAACTTGTTTCCATTCATAACGTATCTTTCAAGTCGTTTTATATTGAAAACATAAAATGAGAAGCTATATTTATGACACTCCAGTGAATATATTTAGTCATAGCATTACGATCAAAGTATCAAGGAATTAATTGAATTACGAAGTATAACTCTTATCCTTCGAACTTCGTAAATACGACATCAACATAATTTATGTATATAGTTGTTTGATTATGTGTGGGATATAGGTGTGATTTCATCCTAGAAAACTATATATATTATTACATTGGTTTAAGGAAGTAGATGTATGAACTTGTTTCCTAATCGAAAGGGAAATCATAAGTGTGTTGGTCCGGTTTTTTATTGAATAATATTTGGATGACCAATGCAAGATGACAAGGTAGAACCTATCTTAACTTATATTGAGAATCAAGGTATAACCGGTCATACCTTATATTATGTGACATGGTATAACCGATCCTAACTAGTTTTTGGAGGCATGGTATAACCGGTCATAACCTATATCTGGTGACATGGTATAACCGATCCTAACAAGTTTTGGAAAGCAAGGTATAACCAGTCATAACCTATATTGGGAGTCATAGTATAACCGGTCCTAACTTAGTTTCGGAGTCATGGTATAACTGGTCCCAAGAGCAAAACCGAGTTTCCAATATTCACATATTTCTTTATATTGTGTGTGAATTCGGAATTAGGGTTTGCTAAGATAGGAAACTTCTAGATGTCGACATTATTTGAACATGTGCATAACTCTTATCATTAATTGTTCAAAGATATTCCTTGATGCACAAGGTGATCCCAAACCGAAATATTGAACATTTTATTTTGATTTTTCGATTTTATATGTTTTAATTACCAGCAATTAAAGCATATCCTCTGGAAAAGGATTATTAGTTAATGTTCTAAACTAATAATAGAAATTTTCTATGAGAGATTTCGGAAATATTGTTTGACATTAATTGGAAACAGGAAAACCGAAATTAGGTACTTTAAAGCATATCTTGAGAATATTTTCGGATTTGGAATTTCCTTGTTGTCCAAACAACCTTGGTCTATAAATACTTGAGTTTTCATTTCTTGCAAACTATCCTAAGAGCCAGGCAAACTTCATTCGTGTTGTTTCTGGTGGAGCCGTCTATCCGGAGAGGAAAGTAACCTAATTATGCGAAATCTCTTATGATCGCTCGTTTAAAGACTTATGTGGGATCAAGAATCTGTACGAGTACCGTTGGTGGGAAACTAGATAATTGCATTGTTATTTTAGTTTTCGATTATTGATTTGATTGACTAACGGTTGTTGAAACTTTGATTGCACCTAGTTTGATTATTCTTGAGAGCCTTCTCTTTTGGCATAAGGGTCACTCAAACTAGATCAAAGTATCGATGGGATCTTTAGAACTGTTGTTAGATCTAAAGACATCTTATGATAATCCATTGTTAAAAGACTCCTTTCTGTGTGTGATTGATTACAAGAGGATTCAAGTTTGTGTTGTGCGGGTTATTAAGAAGGCAATTAAAGATTTGAATACGAAGAAGATTTTCTTATTAGTTTTCGAATCTTGTGAATTTGTGCACATATCTTGATCGTCTGGGTCCAACTTAGATTAGATTTATCTAATCAAAAAGTCGTATAGATCGGCAACTATCATTTGGTGGTATTCTTGAATATCTGAATCTGATAGTTGTGAATCTGAATCTAAGTTATTGATTCAGAATGATCTTACCCAACAAAGGAGTTTACTATATTAAACATAAGATTCTTTGTCAACAACTCAACAGATCTTTATACTAAAGATTATTAAAGTGGTTACCAAACAAATTTAGTTCCTTTACTGTTTGGAATACGATCAAATGGGGTAAAGCAACTTGAGATAGTGATTTTTGTCTTGAGATTCACGTATGTGACCAAAATTTCGAAGACGTAGGGATACTGAGGGAACTAAGTAACTAGGGGTAGTTTACTTGGTCTCAACTATACGAAGTTGTCTTTTGTTATTTGTATAACAACTTAATTATGAGAATGTTCAAAACTGGACTAGGTCTCTGTTATTTTTTGCATTTGCGATTTCCTCGTATTCAAAATCTTGTCGTGACATTTACTTTACTTCCGCATTATAATTGTCTTATTATAATAAAGTAAATTATACATGTACGTTAATCCTAATCACTTGATATTGATCCTATAGTAAATCGGTTTCGGACTGTAACTATTATCAAATGAATATCTTGAAGTTGTATTGTCTCGACTTTGTCCATAGATGATCACTTAAGATATCGGACTTATAGGTTGAAACAAAAAGATTGTGGTGTATTTGGGTACCCTCGTCGTTTCAGTTATAAACATCCAGCTTCCCAGGTCTCCACTCAGCTGACAGCATCGAGTCTCTTCTTAGCTTCGCATCTGGACTTAGGTTTTTAGCGTCTATCTTCGTATCTCTGTTGTGTTTTGAAACTTGTGGCTTGACCTTTAGACATATTGTTCAGGTCTTCGACATCTGACCTAGAGTCTTACTTCACATCTCAGCTGTATTGATCTTCAGATGTCTTATCATTTACATGTTGAGATTTCGGCTCTATTTTTCTTGTAAAACTTTAACGACAATGAATTTGAAGCTAATTTTTTTATGACATATATTCTTCTTATAAATATCTACCTTCCAAGCAAAAGTGAGTGCTATCCGAAATGTATAAGGCTACCATTACCACTTCTAATTTCAACAGTTGAAGATTAACGGTTAAAATTAAAATTTATAGATGGTGAGGTTTCATATCTCAGAATGCGCTCATTTTTGGTAGGAAGGTCGATCTTTATCTTTATTATTTTTATTTTTAGAATTTACATATTAAAAGTTTTATAAAAAAAAAAAAAATTATTTTTTGTGGTATTTTTAATTCATGTCCTCTATTTTAAATTTGATTATATGTTATTTTATTTTATTGTATTGACTATAAATTTTTCTTCGCGTTTTGAAAACACCATCAACAGCTGGCATGGATAATTCATGAATTCTATGCTGACCGTGTATATTTTTCTTCATCTTGTAAAACAAAATCGACAATCGACAATCGACAAATACAATATCGAATATTGATGGTGTTCTTTATCAACAACAGTGGATACAATATTCATTACACATAAAATTTGATTATAAGTAGCACCCAGAAGGTTTTTGAAAAAATATTTATTTGTAACTACATTCGTCATTGGCGAAAAAAAAGTCTGTAATGCCAAAATTTTGGACACGGTCGCATAGTAAATCGTGATTTTTTTTATGTTGGCACTAGTAGTAGTTCATAAACCTTAATTTCTGGTGGAAAATTTTCAATCATGTCGGAATGAAAAAAGTCAACAAAAGTCTGCAAAGTATCCATACGTTTTTATGTCAATTTTCCAAACAATATTTTTCGTTTTACCATGTCGATAGATTTTTGAGAAAATAATAATTTTTTTAAGGAAAAAAAATGCCCCTAGTGGCTCCATTCCATATTAAAAAAAGAAACAAATAAATAAATAATAAAGTAAATTAAAAATATAAGGACAATTTAGCTATTACAAAAAAAAAATATGCATAAGAGATTCTTCATTTTACTTCAAATGTCTATTTTATTTTATTCAGTATCCTTAAATTTATGAAAGTATGTCTCAAGTGTGGATTTCAATTATCACATGATGAGTTTGAAAAAGAATAATAGACTTTTTTTCTTTCTACAATGTATTTTTTTTGTAATAGATTTATGTACAAAAGATTAAGCAAAGTTGGAGGACATAACAAAATAACTTTTCGTTTATTAGTAAGTAAATACTAAAGACACGAGCAGAGGCAGAAAATCTCCGACGAGAAGGTAAAAAATTTCAGGGTAAAACAGGTTTTTGATGGGGAAAATATTCTTACGAGCTCACCCTTGATTACAGATGCTTAAAAACATGCAAGTATAGATTACCCGTAATGATATCTTTAAGAGGTTATTATTTATTTATTTTATTGGAAAAGGTAAAAATATATCAATAAAATTTATTAGGGATAAGCGAAAAAGAACAACCCAAAGGGCTATCACATATACAGCTGTTAGTACCTAAAAGTTACTTCTAGACAAAACAAACGCACCGTTGTGGAACTTTCTCTTAAGTTCGAAAATCAAAATCGAACATGACAAGCCTAAACCACGAAAATAGCCATTCCGTCCTGCTTCGGTCACGATGAGAGAAGATGGGTTGATCATAAGGGAGGAAAGCAGAAAACTTAGAAAAATTGTAGTGGTATTGAATTGTGTATTTGGGTATTGAACTATGAAGTATAACATAACTTTTTGGGTACGGTAAGCTTGTTCAGTTTTCTGAATAGGCTAAGTGGCATATTTACAGTAGTTTGGAATACACACTGCTTTTCTCGTAAGTGGTGGAGGTAGTGAGGTTGTGGAGAGATGGGAGATATGGAGATAATGGAGATGGTGTGAGATATTCTAAGGAAGTTTCTAGAGAAACCCCTTTTACTGTATCCCGTTATCTTTCCAACTGCCATAACCATCACCACTACTTCTAACTTATCATCATGAGGTGTTTCCACACCGCAAGTTGTTATAAACCACCAAACCAATACCCCATGAAGATTCCCCCTTGTGACGTATTTGATATTTCGTAGGAGTTAATGGAGTCATGGACTACATCTTGTTTTGGCTAAATCATATCCGTTCATGTGCCACATGTCTTATAAACATGTTTATCGAGTTTTATAGAGTTGTTGTGATGAAGATAGTTAGGCCATAATTTGTGACTGACAGATTATAGCATTGCGTGGTTTAAAATAGTGATAGGGCTGCCTTGGCAAGCTAAGACTCAACTATATAGGGCTGGCAACGAATAAAAATCCGACGGATTTTAGGAAATCCGATTCCGATAGGTTAGTAGTTATCGGAATTCCGAAATCCGATAACATCCGACGGAATTTTAAAATTCGAATCCGATTCCGATAGGTTAACTTATCGGAAATCCGATAACTTCCGATAATTCCTAAAAATATGAAAAAATTGGGTAAAAGGGATTAAAAATTACTAATCCGGTTAGAAATTCCGATAATATATGATAATTTCTAAGAATACAATTTCCGATAGTCAACATCTTTATCCTAGAGGTAGGAAATTACTAATACATTCCTATGTGTTATCGGATGTCGGAACTTAACAATCGGATGGGGTCTAATCCGATTCCGTTACGTTAATGGGGAAAAATACGATCCGACATCCGATATCCGATATAACGGATAAAATCCTATAGGATCATGAATTCTCGGAAACGGATTTCGGATTTCGGACTATTATTGACAGCCCTACAACTATAGTATTTGAGATAAAATAGTTAGGCCATATCTTGGCCACGGACGGATCATGGAACGATATGGCCGATTATGGTGTTAGATCTAACTTGGCAGGTTGTGGCCTAAAATAAAGATAATCTCAGCATAGTAGGTTGAGATCCAAAAGTAGCGCTAAAGTTAGCCTAGCAAGCTGTGGTTTAAAAGGTGGCCTAATATACGTTTGTTCTCAACCACAGTGGATGAGATTAAAATAATTTAGCCAATCTTGGCCATGGACATCGCGAGCCAAGTCGTTTCCCATGCAAGAGTGTATAATAATCCAAGAATTGGCCTATGCATTAGTTTAAGGATGGATAAACCTTGAATAATGCAAACAAGCTAGTAATGCAAAAGTAACATTTCTATTGTCGAGCAAGCTAGCCAAGTGAAGCACATGACGCATGAATAACAAGAATGAGCTAAGAGAATGGCCAAGATGATTGAAGCACAATGTTGGCCGTGCATTTTCTTAGGCCAAGAAGAGTACAGGGCCATGTTTGCTGAGTATTGAAGGATGGCCAAGTTCAGTGTTGCGCAAAGGTTGCACGTTATGGCTCAAGTGACGGTTAGGAGTTGGTTATTGGCTTGACAAGAGTGCCAAAAGTGTGAGACAAGGGAGAACGATTATAAAGGAAGTTTATAACCTAAAAGGTGTGTTCATAACTGCTTGATAACATGTGTTGAAGGTTGGTTCGATTTAGAGAAAAAACTGGCCAAGTTGGCACAGTTATTGGCGGTTATGAAACTGCCCCATGGGACAGATGGCTATCCCATGCGTGTGCAGCTGTTGTGCACGGTTTTTTGCCATTAAAGCTGTTGTATAAATAGTGCAAAGGCATAGGAAAATCAGTAGGATTACATTGGAGATTGTGAGACTCAAATTGAGAGAGTTTTGGTAAGGTTAAGGCTTCATTCAAGAGGAATAAATCTGTGTAAGTCCCTAAGCGGGAAAGTTTTGTATATCTTCCCTTTGATGCAATAAAATGGGTTAATTATGTCATGTTCTAAGTGTTCTTGGTTGGATGATTGTGTTATGTATGGCAATATTTGAATGCTTTATGGTAAGCATTTGAGAAGTAAAAAGAAGAAGAAAGAAGGCTAAAGACTTCCGCTGTAGAACTGTAGAGTTGGATGTTTGCATTGTTGCAAACTTATAAGGCTGAAGTATGAGCGGGTGAAGCTTGATTCACTGAAAATTTGCAAGGTGTATTTGCGGGTGTGACAATTCGGGTATCAGAGCTGTGTTTGGTACACATTTCAAGTGTATTTGTTGGATAAGGCACATGTACTTCTTTCTCTCTTAAGCTATTTTACTGTGAGCAAGTAATAGGTGCATTCAATTAAGAGAATTTGCATTAGAAATGGGTTCTGATGGCACTATGATCAACGAAGAATTACCGGGTATGTTTGATCAATTGTAGGAATATTGTGATCTTAGTGATATTACCATGGCAGGCTAGATGTTCCTCTTGTTTCTAAACAAAATGGCAGGCTCGATTTACTTGAAGGAAGAACATCAAATTGGTTCAAAGAATTTAACGAAAGAGTAGGTGCAGTCAAGGAAAAGGTGTCTGATGCAGCCTTGTTGAATTGCGAAACCAATGCTGAAGTAACTGAATTTAAGGGACAATTCAGTAACATGAATACCATACTAACAGTCCACGCGAAGCTAATGTCCGAGGATATGAAAAGTCTTCATAAGTTAATCAGTGATAGCATGTTTGCAGGGTGAAATATGAGTGGAGAAAGATCTAATCGAGTCTCCGAGCCAAGAATTTATGTTGGTTCCATAAATACTAGAGAAATTTATAATTTTTTGTATAACGTTGAGATATACTTTGTTGCGAATGGAACTGTGAAAGGACAAATGCTAACTCTTGCATGCAATTACCTAGGTGGTGATGCCAAGGTTTGGTGAAAAACTATGCTGCAAGAAGATGAAGCTGCTGGTTATGCCAATCCTTTGTCTTGGAATGACATGAAATAAAGAATGAGAGGTCATTCTGGCCAAGCAATAGTGCTTGGTACGCAAGAGAAAGTTTACTTGGGCTAAAGATGACGGGTACACCACGGGCCTATGCTGAAAACTTCCTTAAATTAGTGCAAGAAGTGCGTGGCATGAGTAAAGAAGATCAGATGTTCCAATTTCTGTCTGGGGCAAGTTCTTGGGTCATTGCTGAACTCAAGAAACGCAAAATTCAGAGTATCCAGATGGCTATTTAAGCGGTAAGAGAGCTTGCTAGTTGCACACAAACTGAAGATGTGCAAAGTTGTGAAGGAAAGGCAAAAGAAAAGGAAAAATTTGTTGGCAGTAAGTGTAAGCATGAGCCAAAGGAAGATGAGCTATTCTCTTCATCACGGACGTATAGGGGATGTTTCATTTGCAAAGGCTTACATTTTGCTAGAAGCTGTCCACTCAAGGCGCAACTTAATACATCAGTTGAGGATGACTATGGGAGTCATTCCAACAAGACTCGTGAAATCCGAAGTGATGGTACGAGGAAGAGACCACGTAGCGAAGTTGTTGCTCACTTCGACAAAGGCAGAAACTAAGCTAGAACAAGAAGAAGTGTTGCTGTTTCCATTGGCAACACTTGGGGAAGAAAACAAGAGTGTTTTCTGAGCTTGTTTAATGTAGCTTTAGTTGTTAGTTGTTACAAACTCTGTGTGTAGAGTTTGGTTGTACAGACTTTTATTTGAGTCTTCAATTTTGTATAGACTTTGCTTTGGTGTAAGCAATTTGCTTTGTTAATTAAGTTTTAGCTTTCAAAATTATCAGTGGATCAATCATGTAATGGTACATGGTATTACTATGTGAAAGCAGTAATGAATGAAGGTTTTTTCGTTTATGAAGTTTTGCCTCTTTATTTACGATGTAAAGCTAGTTCATAGGGAAGTGCTTCAATAGCATACTTAGCCTAACGTATTCAATAGTGAGACAAGGTGAAGGCTAATAAGCAAAGCATAGGACAGGGGTCCTAGTTGATGCGAAAATGATATTGTTGTTTGGGGATTGCAATATGGCACGATGGCGGATAGGTAGCGACAGTGCAATAAATGCAGCAAGAAAGGAATCATTCCATCAGCAAACATGAGTTAGGTAGAACTCATGGCTTAGAGAATGACACACTCTTTCTAGGCAATGTAGCAATGCAGTTCAAAGGAATAGTTGGAGACGTATTGGCTTTGAAGGCATGGTGTATGGACACCTAAAAGGTTAGCTATGTTATGTCCAAAAGATAGTTAGGCACAGTTGCGTAAATAGGCTATGGAACTCAACAGTTTTGCTTTAGCGAGTTCAACAAAGCAAACTCGCATGTTTCTGATTCGGGTATGCAAAATGGCTTAAGTGTAGAGAGTTTATATTTAGTGGCCACATTCAGAAAAATTAGTTCTTGAATGGTTTTTGCATAATCGGAACTTGCGAGACATGAAGTGTTAGGTTCAGGTATCTTATGCAATGGAAACCAATATACACTTTATGACATGCTTAACAGAGAGCATGGAGGACAACAGTCCAAGGCATGTGCCAGCAAAATTGATTGAAAATGAAAGCCAGTCATTTATAAGTCCTTTTCATGTTAAGTTAGATGCAAAAGGAAAAGTAGGGAGGCGAAAGGCTATGGCAATGATCATAGTGATCAGTCGGAGAAGAATCATTACATGCGTATACTTAGGCGTAAATGATTCATGTGGAATGCATGCCTAGATTCAAGGGAATTGGCTAAGAAGAATTTCAAGTTTGCATTTGGGTATTAATGCGTGATTTGAGTATCAGTTAAAGCTTAGTGCACGAAGCCGAGAAGTGGCTCAAGTATATGAGATCAATAACAAGGAAGTAAAGCTAAGTGCTGCTGATGCTAAGGCATGGAAGTTGGCTAAAAACGTTTTGCAAAGGCCAGCAAAGTTTGCTGAATTTCAGAAGACGTTATGAAAGTGCATGCAGTGAAGCTAAGACAAGTATAGTGCTTATACTAGGTCGCGTTTAACGAGGGCGTTGAACGAATTCGGTGAGGGAGGTCTATGACCTTTCAGGATAGTGAAGCGCCAAGATAGCGCGATACAACATAGCCAGCCAGGTTAGTGTTAAGCCAAGATGGCGCGACACTGCATAGACTGTTAAGTGCTAAGATAGCGGGACCCTGCAGGGCCAGTAAAGTGCAAATATGGTGCTACATTGTAAGGACATTTGCCAAGTAATCAAGCTCATTTGCCGACACAATGAAGTTTCATTGAGGGAAAGGCAAGACAAGGCCAAGTTGATAAAATACAACAAGCGATGATTGCATTAAGGCATATCTATAGAATTGAGTTGGATCAAACTCAAGGGTGATGCAAGAGTGTAGAATAGGCCAATAGTTTGCCTATGCATTAGTTCAAGGTTGTCCAAAACTTGAATAATGCAAACAAGCTAGTAATGTAAGAGTAACATTACTATTGTCGAGCAAGTTGGCCAAGTTAAGCATATGACGCATAAAAAACTAGAACGAGCTAAGAGAATGGCTAAGATGATTGAAGCAAAATGTTGGCCGTGTATTGGCTTAGGCCAAGAAGAGTACAAGGCCATGTTGGCTGAGTATTGAAGGAAGTCCAAGTTCAGTAATGTGCAAAGGTTACATGTTATGGCTTAAGTGACGATTAAGAGTTGGTTATTGGCTTCACAAGCATGCCAAATGTGTGAGACAAAGGAAAACGGTTATATAGGAAGTTTATAGCCTAAAATGTGTATTCATAACTGCTTGAGAATAAGTGTTGAAGGCTGGTTCAAGTTAGAGAAGAAACTGGCCAAGTTGGCACAGTTATTGGCGGTTATGGAACTGCCATATGGGACAGATGGCTGTCCCATGCGTGTGCAGCTGTTGTGCACGTTTTTTTGTCCATTAAACCTGATGTATAAATAATGCAAAGGAATAGTAAAATCAGTAAGCTTACTTAGGAGATTGTGAGATTCAAATTGAGAAAGTTTTGGTAAGGTTAAGGCTTGGTTCAAAAGGAACAAGTTTGTGTAAATCCCCAAGTGGGGAAGTTTTGTATATCTTCCCTTTGATGCAATAAAATGGGTTAATTGTGTCATGTTCTAAGTGTTCTTGGTTGACTAATTTTGTTAGTGAATGTATGGCAATTTTTGAATGCTTTATGGTAAGCATTTGAGAACTAAAGAGAAGAACAAAGAAGGCTAAAGACTTCCACTGTAGAACTGTAGAGTTGGATGTTTGCATTGGTGCACACATATAAGGCTGAAGTACGAGTGGGTGAAGCTTTATTCACTGAACCACTGTGCTTCCGGGTTACACTTGCGCAGAAAATTTGCAAGGTGCATTTGCGGGTGTGACACCTATTATGGTGCGAGAGCTAACCTGGAAGGCTATGGCCTAAAATGGCGCTAATATCAGCCAAGTAGGTTGAGATCCAAAAGTAGCGCTAAAGTTTGCCTAGCAAGCTGCGGTTTAAAAGATGGCCTAATATATGTTTGTTCTCAACCACAGTAACTGAGATTAGAATAATTAGGCCGATCTTGGCCACGGACATAGCAAGTCAAGTCATGGCCCATTAGAGACGGTTTGGCATATTATCTTCCTAAAATAGTGCTAAATCCATCTTGGAAAGTTGCGGCGTTAATCTCAGCTTGGTTGGTTGAGACCAAAAAAGTGGCCTAATATTCTTGTGTCCACCCACGATGGTTGAGGATGAAATAATTGCATCATGACTTGGCCATGGATGTTCAAGGCACATATATATCATCGTGGAATTTTAGTAGCCAACCATAGTGGTTGGACCAACATGTATTTAGTCGTGGCTTAATAACGACCGAGAATGGCGTAACTTGGCCGATAAAAGAGAGTTAGGGTTTGGCTTCAACTTGATTATGACCGTTAGGCACAAGGGTATGGCCGTGGAGTGTTCATCTCGACCTAAGTTGTTGAGTTGGAATTTTAGTCATGATCTAATTGTCACAACCACTTAGGTTAGGATTGGTCCTAACTTTAAGGGTTTAATAGACTTGGATGGCTAGGGCTAATTATTAGGTCAAAAGATATTGACTGTGACTTTATTTTAACTAGGGTAGTAAAGATTAAATCTTCTAAGTCGTTGATAGGCCGTGACCCTTTAATAGCATATCAGGGTTTTGTGAACTCGGTCACCATGCGTTTGCGGCATGTGGGGTGGTACCAAATATGTTATGAACTTGGTCGTATATGGCCAAGGTGTTATGAGCGTGGCAAGCTAAGCCACGGACTTGGTCAAGGTATGGAAAAGTTATTTTGAGCATGGAAAGCTAGGCCACGGATTTAGTCAAGGTCTAGCCAAGTTGTTTTGAGCGTGGAAAGCTAGGCCACGGACTTGACCAAGGTTTGGCCAAGTTGTATGAGCGTGGAAATCTAGGCATGTTAGAGCATTGCTCGATCGAACTCATAAGTGTTGTTATATCAAGCTTGTTGTCAAATTTAGTTCTCAAAACTATATCTTGATTTCTAGTCTACAATTAGTTAAGTCTCGGTCTAGGATAGTGGAGTTGAGAAACGAGCTAGTCATCATTTGCGTTCTACCGTTTGAAGGCGAAGATCAACCAAAGCTTTTGGAGAACGTCATCGACAAAAGGTAAGTGAAAACTGAACCACCTATTTCTCAAGTTATATTCACCATTCTATCTTTGAGACGATTGTCACATAACTAATTAGACTAGCTTGCATAGACAAGAATTTTGAGTCGAGAACTATTTATTTAGTTTACGAATTTCTTGAAATATAATGACTAAGCTTAATGAACATTTGTTCATACTTGATCATATTCGGTGGAGAATTTTTTTTTGTTCGGAACCAAATCTTGATTCAAGTTTATCATTCGAAAATAGCCTGGAACAGTGATATGTGTCATTGTCGTTATTCGGGAATATTTCAGATTGATTTAGAGAAATATAGAACTACTACATTCGGACTACAAGACAGTGTTATCAATCTTACAAACTGAGAAAACTGTTATATGTCTGAAGCCGTATCACATGTATTCGTACACATAGCAGAGTAGCTATATATCGACTTTCAGATTTATGTGGTACGCATATTCGTATGTATATCATGGAAAAATATGTTTGTTTCGTGATCCGGATAGGTATTATATTCTTATACAAACAATTGTGAAACAGTGGTAAGGGAACCGGGTTAAAATAATCAAACCGGTATGCGAGCCAAAACAGTTATATGTTATAGAACCAGTGGTACGCAAGCTGAATGTTCAGTGAACTCTGGAGTTGGCAAAGGTCTTAAGTTTGCAAACCGGTACGTGGACTAAAAAGTTATGTAGACTCCGGAACTTTGAGTTGGTTCAAAATTTGCAAACCGGTACGTGAGCTGAAAACTTATGTAGAGTCCGGAACTTTGTAATTGCATAAGTTTGCAGGTTTATGAACTGAGAAGTTCTGTAGACTCCGGAACTCGGTTATTGCATATAAGTTTGCAAACCGTTCCGCGTACTATGACTCAGCCGATTCACGAACGATTCAAGTAATTGTACTTTGTACATTTACAAACTATGTCGATCATGATTCAATTGCGATTAAAGTATTTCTATGAAGTAATTTGCATTTGATTATTTATCTTATTAACACTAGACTCATTTGATCACATGATTGTGACTCAATATTAATGTCTTAGTGAACCTGAAAATGAGTGTTAAGCTTTTAAGTTCAAATCGGTTAGTTTCGGCTAACCATGTATAACATAGTCTTTATACACGGTTCGATTACGGTTAACCTATCCATAGTGTATATCTTTTGTATGTGATTAAGATTCCAAGCTTTCATCTAATGGTTTGCCTGGTTCCAAAGCTATCTTAGCTTAAACCTAAAGCAACCTAGGCTTTAAAGTCTATATAAGGGTATCTCTTGGCAACTAGGATCTTTGAATCCTGACACTACTTTTTGGTGTATCCTAGTTGTATCTAAAGTCGTCCTCTTTAGAAACCCTTTTAGGGTTTAGCGACTACAAAAACTTCATTGGGATTCACGAATCTAAGTCCAGTTATCTTTTATCTTGTTAACTTGAGTATCCTAATCTTGATTGTTTGTAGAGCCTTGCTCCATCAATCAAGATAGATAGTAATCAACAAAGTCTCTTCGTCTCATACTTTGTTGATTCCGAAAGTTTTATATTTGTGAGGTGAATAATAATCTAGGATGCACATCGGATTGCATAAGTTCGGATTTTGAGGATAGCCAGAGTTTTGTCTAAGTTGCTATTGATTTCCATCACCTGGATCTATCGTTTGATCTGATCATCTGTTTAGATCGTAAATCAGGAAATCAAATTTAGGCTTAATCTGTGGGAGGCAAATTTGATTTAAAGTCTTCAATTGAGTTGAAGAAACTCTTAGTCGTGGGTGAGATCGTCTAGGGGAATCAATTGCGCAGAGTCCTGCTGGGATTCAAGAGGCGTAAGGAGCGTGACTGTACCTGAATCAGTGGGAGACTAAGTTCGGGCTCAACTATATTCCAGAACAAAGTTAATTGGTAGTAGGCTAGTGTCTGTAGCGTCTTAATACAGTTTGTTGTTCAACCTGGACTAGGTCCCGGGGTTTTTCTGCATTTGCGGTTTCCTCGTTATCAAAACTTCTGGTTTCTGTGTTATTTTTTTTCTCGCATTATATTGTTTATCTTTATAATTGAAATATCACAGGTTGTGCATTGATTAATCACAGTAGCTAGGTCCAACCTTGTTAGTTGGAAAAGACTTGATTGATCCTTGGACATTGGTCCTTTGTACCGTCCAAGAACTCTCTTTGTAGTTAGGTTCACGGATTCAATTCTGTAAACGTTCTAACAACGAGAGAGAGAGATAACTCTAGGCACTTTCCTTGATTGAGTTTTTACTCTTTATTTTGTGTTGAGTTTGTCCATACATATTTCCTAAGAAAAAGTTTGTGGTGTATCTTGGTACCCCCAGCACTCTCAGTTGGTATCAGAACAGGCAAACACGTTAAGACCTAATAAGTCTGTGTTTGAAGCAGCCTGATTATATGGACATGAGTGAAATCTCTATAAACGTATCACCAATTCAGAATCAACCAGTTGATTTTGATCAAAGTTTGGATCCAAAACCTGAGGAAACTGTCACATCTATATCAATATCTAAACATCCTCTGGATGTAGGAACTGTTGATAACAGGGAAACACGCCTACAATAACAGTTGGATGAACTTTCAGATGAAGATGACTCAGATATTGATAGAGACATTGATGAAGAAATGTCAGATCATGTTAAGTTGTTGGAACGGGTTGGAAAGTCGACGACTCCTTATGTGAGTCCTTTTCTGACCCATCTCTTCGAGGAAACAAGAAATTGAGAAGAATTTACGCAGACCTTTTTGTTTCAAAATCGCTCTAACGAATCGATCCTCAAAAATTATGAGGAAGACCTACGTAAGAAGTCACTTGAATGTGATAATCTTTATCAAAAATACTTTTCGTTGGAAGAGAAACTTGCAGAATCTGAAGCAAGGATTAACTCTCAACAAATTAGTTTTGAAGACACACAAAAACGCCTTGAGATTTAGCTGCTGCTCTTGATAAAATCAAGATGTTAGAAGAGGAATTGAAAAAGTTCAATACTAGTTCAAACAAATTAACCACTGTGCTAGGAGCAAGTAAAAATCATCGTGATACACGAGGATTGAGTTATAAGGGAATAGATTCTCCAAGTATTAGCAAAGAGGTAAATTTGTCAAGGCTAGTGATTCTTCTCAACCAAAGGTTTCCACTGATGGCAAAAGTGAAACACCTATACCGACAGTTAAAGTTCGGAAGAGCAAAGTATATCAACCTCCAAAGCCAGCATACATGAATCCAGGTAAGAACATTCTTTATGTTTGCTATTATTGCGGAAATAAAGGTCACCTGCAAAGGGGGTGTCATTTTCGTATAAGGAATGAGAAACTTCATGATGTTCTTGTTTGGGTACCACAAGAAGTTATGAAACCTAGATCATATATTAAAGTTAATCTCCTTAATATTACAGTTTGTAACTGTCCAACCTCTAGGCAAAGGAATCAGTGCTGTGATAAACCAAGATTTGCCTATAAACGTCATACAAAGCCTTTTCACAATTGTAATGATTATCAAAAGGTTAACTTTGTAAAGACGAAGACAATATCATATGTTCCTAATTGGAGAAAGACTAACTTGCAAAATAATAGTCAATCTCTTTCGAAAAATCTTGAAGAGAATAATGGGAAGAAGGTTCTGGTTGTTCCTAAACACACTCAAAAGTGGGTACCAAAGAAAGTCAATGATGCATTGAGTGTGAAAAGGAATGATCTCCCAGAAACTTCCATGACTATGGAAAAGGCGAAATCCATGATGTTGGAAGTTAAAATTTTCTTGGGAAAGATGGATGGGTATAAAAGTGATCTCTTTCATGATAATCCAAAAGTAAAATGCAAGAATTGGTGGAAGAAGAAACGAAATAAGCCAAAAACTATAGATGATAAAAAATCCCTAAATGCGAAAAAGTTTGTTTCAACCACCTACGGTGAGCAATACATTGTTCACCCCAACACAACTTGATTGTGTTGAAAGTGCATCCTCGCCAAGAAATGCCCTATTATGAATACGGTGAGGAAGGCAAAAGAATTAGGGCGCACATATCATGTTGGCTATTATTCTTACATATATTCTTGTTATTAATCTTGTTTTCTCTTATTTGTCTCTATTAGGTGAAAAGGAGCTGCGCAAAGTGCTAAGAATATCTAAGAAGAGAATTATTGCAAGTGTCCAAGTCGAAGAGAAGTGGAAAAGTATGACGAAAAGGAACAAAGATGCTTAAAATCAAGAGACATGACAAATAACATGCTTAACTTATTCAAATTAAGGATTTATCATCACCATCTTGAAGATAATTCAATTACAAAGAGAATACAAAAAGTATGAGGTCATTCCGAGTTCGGACGAAGAAGTTATGGGCAAAACAAGCTTATCGAATATCGACGTCTACAGGAGGGTACACATATAGGTACGTATACCATGATTTCGTGGATTGAATAGTTTGCATACTAAAAAGTTCATGGACACTATTTTATAAAGATGGTTTGCAAACTGGTATGCAAACCTAAAAGGCTAAAATTCACGAACTATCTTTTAGGTCCTTCTTTCGTAGTTTAGGATCGGGTTCCTGCTAAATATTTTCCGAATGCATACAAACTATTTCTATTATATGTTTGGCATTTGAAAAACACTCTCTAACACTTCTAAGACAACTTTGATCATTAAATTTCTTTTGATCATGATTCATAGTTTAAGTCTTGAGTATTATTTGATACGGTTATTGCTTGAATGTTTACGATCTTATTGGTTCATATGTAAACATATGATGCACGAGATGAATTATATATATATATATTTATTTTATTTTATTTTCTTCTAAGAGAAAATCAACTTGTATGTTCTTTACAAGTTTGTTTCTTAAATAAGATGATGTTAGTACTGGAAGTATTTAATCATTATTGATTTAATATATCGTAAAGTCTTATGAGATATATGTGTCATTTACTTTTTGTAAATTGACCTAATATCTCATATATTCTCAGAAGTTAAATCAATTATGTTTTTATAAACGAAAAACAGAACAAACTCTTTGAGATTTTTCTCGCAGTATTAAGCTTTTTTTATCACACTTTTGTGTTTCGCTGCTTGACACACTCCGTAAGATTCTCTTATGTTGAGTAAAATTGAGTAAAATTGTCTTCTTGTGCGTAACTGGCCTTGAGATTAATTTATGTCGATACTATGGATACAAATCCTTGTGATTTTTTAATGTCCACAAATCATTCTTTTTCACGAAAGTAAGGTCACTCATTTTGTTCTCTTGGGAATAACATTTTATGGGGGAGAGTTCTTAAATGAACTTGTGCTTAATTGCTATATCTTTGTGGGGAGTGTGGCTATGGAATTATAAAGGGGATGCTTGTATCTTTTTAATCTCCTAGGATGAGCGCTAAGTATTTATTACTATGTGATATCATCTAAATAAGTTGATACGAGGAGTTACATTTTAACTATGTTATTATGTAGTATCTCCATCTTCCTTAAGCTTGAGATATCTTTTGGTTGTATTCATTATGATCTCGCAATTTTCGTACCTTTGTTAATTTTATTGACAAAAAGGATGAGAATTATTTAGTAGTTTCATACTACATACATATGGTTTACGGATCATTATGTAAGGGGGAGTGGATCATTTAAGCAATAGGTTTACCTATTAAACAAAAGATGTAAGTATTGATTAAGGGGGAGAAACATATCACCATAGTATTACTTCAGAGTTGAGATACAATTGAACTTTGGAAAGAAGATAATAATACTATGTTTCTGCATAACAACGATTGAGAATATTTGTTTTAAAAAAGTTGTTATCGCTATGGAATCGGTTCTTCAACAACGATGCCGAGTTGAACATGTTCAAAATCATTGCAACTTGAAATAACGAAGAGTTCAAGGAGAGTTGGAGAAACCAAGGAAATCAAGAAGACATGGTGGATCGAGGATTTTTTTCAAAACTTTATTTTTGTTATCCATAAGTATGAAATAATTTTGGCAATAAAATTGACAAAGGGGGAGATTGTTAGAGCGTTGCTCGGTCGAACTCACAAGTGTTGCTATATCAAGCTTGTTATCAAATTTAGTTGTCAAAACTATATCTTGATTTCTAGTATCCAGTTAGTTAAGTCTCAGTTTAGGATAGTGGAGTTGAGAAACGAGCCAGTCATCATTTGCATTCTACCGTTTGAAGGCGGAGATCAATCAAAGATTTTGGAGAACTTCATCGAAAAAAAGTAAGTGAAAACTGAACCACCTATTTCTTAAGTTATAATCCCATTCTATCTTTGAGACGATTGTCGTATAACTAATTAGACTAGCTTGCATAGACAAGAATTTCGAGTCGATAACTATTTATTTAGTTTACGAATTTCTCGAAATATAATGACTAAGCTTAATGAACATTTATTCATACTTGATCATATTCGGTGGAGAACAATTTATTGTTCAGAACCAAATCTTGATTCAAGTTTATCATTCGAAAATAGCCTGGAACAGTGATATGTGTCATTATTGTTATTTAAGAATGTTTGGGATTGATTTAGAGAAATATAGAACTACTATATTCGGAATACAAGACAGTGTTATCAGTCTTACAAACAGAGAAAATTGTTATATGTCTAAAGCCATATTACATGTATTCGTACACGTAGCGGAGTAGTTATATATCGAATTTCAGATTTGTTTGATATGCATATTCGTATGTACATCATGCGAAAATGTGTTTGTTACGTGATCCGGATAGGTATGTATATTCGTATACAAACAATTGTGGAACTGTGGTAAGGGAACCGGGTTAAAATAATCAAATCGGTATGTGAGCCAAAACAGTTTTATGTTCTAGAACCAGTTTAGTACCCAAATCGGTACGCAAGCTGAATGTTCAGTGAACTCCGGAACCGGCAAAGGTCTTAAGTTTTCAAACCGGTACGTGAACTAAAAAGTTCTGTAGACTCCGGAACATTGAGTTGGTTCAAAATTTGCAAACCGGTACGTGAACTGAAAATTTTTGTAGAGTTCGGAACTTGGTAATTGCATAAGTTTGCAAACTGTTTTATGAACTGAGAACTCGGTTATTGCATATAAGTTTGCAAACCGGTCCGCATACTGTGAATCAGTCGATTCACGAACGATTCAAGTAATTGTACTTTGTACATTTACAAACTATGTCGATCATGATTCAATTGCGATTAAATTATTTCTATGAAGTAATTTTCATTTGATCATTTATCTAATTAACACTAGACTCATTTGATCACATGATTGTGACTCAATATTAATGTCTTAGTAAACATGAAAATGAGTGTTGAGCTTTTAAGTTCAAATCGGCTAGTTTTGGCTAACAATGTTGAACATAGTCTTTATACACGGTTCGGTTACGGTTTACCTAACCATAGTGTATATCTTGTGTATGTGATTAAGATTCAAAGCTTTCATCTAACGATGGATATTGTTTGCCTGGTTCTAAAGATATCTTAGCTTAAACCTAAAGCAACCTAGGCTTTGAAGTCTATATAAGGGAAACTCTTGGCAACTGGGATCTTTGAATCCTGACACTACTTTTTGGTGTGTCCTAGTTGTATATAGAGTCGTCCTCTCCAGAAACTCTTTTAGGGTTTAGCGACTACAAAGACTTCATTGGGATTCATGAAGCCAGGTCCAGATATATTTTATATTGAAAACTTGAGTATCCTGATCTTGATTGTTTGTAGAGCCTTGCTCCATCAATCAAGATAGATAGTAATCAACAAAGTCTCTTCGTCTCATACTTTGTTGATTTCACAAGTTTATACTTGTGGGGTGAATAATAATCTAGGCTGCACTTCGAGTTGCATAAGTCCGGATTTTGAGGATAGCCAGCCTTTTGTCTAAGTTGCTATCAATTTTCATCACCTGGATCTATCGTTTGATCTGATCATCTGTTTAGATCGTAAATCAGGAAATCAAATACAGGCTTAATCTGTGGGAGGTAGATTTGGTTTAAAGTCTTCAATTGAGTTGAAGCAGCTCTTAGTCGTGGGTAAGATCCTCTAAGGGAATCGATTGCGCAGAGTCCTGCTGGGATTCAAGAGGCGTACGTGAATCAGTGGGAGACTGAGTTCGGGCTCAACTACATTCCAGGCCGAAGTTAATTGGTAGTAGGCTAGTGTCTGTAGCGGCTTAATACAGTTTGGTGTTCAATCTGGACTAGGTCCCGGGTTTTTTTCGCATTTGCGGTTTCCTCGTTAATAAGACTTATGGTGTCTGTGTTATTTCTTTTTCTGCATTATATTGTTTATCTTTATAATTGAAATATCGCGGGTTGTGCATTGATCAATCACAGTAGCTAGGTCCAACCTTGTTAGTTGGAAAATACTTGATTGATCCTTGGACATTGGTCTTTGGTACCGTCCAAGAACTCTCTTTGTAGTTAGGTTCATGGATTCAATTCTGTAAACGTTTTAACAACGAGAGAGACAGAGATATAACTCTAGGCATTTTCTTTGATTGAGTTTTACTCTCGGAGTTGTGTTGAGTTTGTCCATACAAATTGCCCAAGAAAAAGTTGGTGGTGTATCTTGATGCCCCGAGCACTCTCAAGGCCACTGACTTGGCCAAGGTCTAGACAAGTTATATAAGCGTGACAAGCTAGGCCACGGACTTGGCCAGGGTTTTGCCAAGTTGTATGAGCGTGGCAAGCTAGGGCATGGACTTGGCCAAGGTCTCGCCAAGTTGTATGAGCGTGACAAGCTAGGCCACGAACTTGGCCAAGGTCTGGCCTACGTGTTATGGGAGATGTAATATGTGTCATGGACTTGGCTGTAGCTATCCAAGGTACCATAATCTTTACACTACTAACTATGAGCTAATCATTGTGTGGTTATACTCAAGGTTTTAAATTTTGGCAGCATGCCATGCCCAAATTTAGAACATGTAGCTATCCAAGGTACCATAATCTTTACACTACTAACTATGAGCTAATCATTGTGTGGTTATACTCTAAGGTTTTAAATTTTGGCAGCATGCCATGCCCAAATTTAGAACATGATATTATTCAGGCAATAATTTGAATACGAAAGAGTCAGTATGACATATTCAAGGAACTCGGCCGTGGGAGATTGCAACTTGAGACGATGTTCAATATGACTCTGTCATAAATACCACTCCTTCAGTAGCATATATATTTTGTACAAACAGAGACCATCTAAAGGGTAGTCGTCACCAGCATCAGTGGTAACCTGAGGAATATTGCTCTATACTAGCGATCAATCTGTCTAAGAACTGTCTAATCGGTATGATAGAAGAGAGTACAATACTGGTACTGAAATACTCAAATGCGACGATTAAACCGAAGGTCGGAGATGCATTACTGATTCTCTTGCGGAATACAAGTTGTAGATACAAATCCTTGATTCTGATGTCGGGTCAGCAATTATCATATTACATTTCTGCAACCAGGTCCTTGTCAAAAACTCACCATCAACGGTAGCACACCACTTTTTTTTTTCTTCTTTCGAATCATATTTAATTTCTGGATATTTCATAAAAATTAAAGAAGGGTGCACTTTTAAGGGAATAATACATCGACAACAGCAAAAAAAAAAAAAAATATATATATATATATATATAAAGGGAACAAAAGCCATTATGACGTCTGATTCACATAATGAAGTCTTTCTGGACGTAATACAATTTTATATATGGTCAAATCGGTGCCTTTTCTATTTTTTAATCTAATTAAATAATCATCAAAATTATGAGTACCTTTCTTTAAATCCAAGGATCCTTCTGATTTGTTTTGCTTTTAGATAAATGGGATCTATTTCTATGATTCATTCACGTAGTAATTAATATCTTTCTTTAACTTTCGGAAAGTGGAAATATGGTTAAGTGCATGAACAGATGAATTATGTTTTCCATGCACCTTTCTTGACTTTTTTTTTTGTTTTGTTTTTCAGGTGGTTCTTTTTATTATTATTCTACAGAGTTATGTATTTATGTTACTAAAGATATGTTATTCCTTTTCTCTGTAGTTAAGTTAAGATATTCCTATGATATCTCTCACCTAGACACCATCATAATACTCGACTACTTGTTATTTGTGAAAACAAGACTTTGGCAGGAGAATTATGGGCTATTTGGATCCTTTAGAAAAAGGAGTGGTTGGTGTTGAGGTGGAACAAATTCAATCGTCTGCTTTCTTGTATTACCAATGGTGTATTTTACATTTGTAAGTACTTCACAGTAGTAAATGGTTAATCCAAAAGATCTTTTTCCAGTCGATAGTTGATGGTTATATATTCCTTGCTTCCTTTTCTTCCTCCCTTTATGTAACATTGATTATAGAGGCATAAAAAGTGTATAGTGCCACCACATTTATGACACAACACAACATCTTAAAGTCTAAGAACGGTATGGCATAGCATGTCGTAGCTAGAGTGCTAATTTAAGTAGGAAGCACATCACAATACTCAACATGCACAACACATCATGTAGCATGGTGCACGACACATCTAAAATATGAAACAAAACTTAGGCTAGATAAAGAGCGGACAAGATCTTTTTAAGGGGGATATAGTTGTGATTTGTTCAACTTAAATATTATAAGTGTTTTATTAGTTAATATTTTACTAATTGCTCATAATAAATGATATATTAAGTTGTTTTTTTCATTATAAAGTGTTTTTGTTAATTAGTGTTTCACTAATCGCTCATAATAAATGATTTATTATTATTTTTTATTATAAATGTCTTAATTAATCTAATAAATATGTATTTTCATTCTATATAATTTTGATAAAAATAAAAATAATATCAATCGAATTAGTGGAGGTAATGGGTGATGGAAGCGGTGGCGGCTCTTAGAAATTGGTGGAGACGGAAATAATAGTGGTGATCTGGGACGGAGCCAAGCCCAATTGTAATTATTTCTGGTGTTTTAATCATAAAATGGGATACTAAGTCCATTTTACACCCGTATTCAACTTGCTCCCCCTTCCTCAAAATCCTGGCTCCGCCCCTGGCGGCGATGGTGGAAGAAGTAGCCGTGGTGGGTGTTGGTGAGAAGTGATGGATAATATTAAATTTTGTGTCGCTACAATACGAATAACGCTGTATTGTGAAAGATGTGATTGGTTGTGTTTTAGCACCATTGATAAAGGCATGTACCATATATTTCAGGAATGATAACAATTTATATAGGACAAAATGTTCATGACCGCTGGATCACCTAAATGGTACCCCTGCTATCTTTGTACCAGATCGTATAAATCATAATTTGTAATGTTAAAATAAAACTAATTGCAGTACAAAAGAGAATTTAACACTGAAAAAGAAAATAATGAAAAAATTAGTTGGCGACTCAATTTTGTTCAATCTAAACGTCATACATGATGTTAATGATTAAAAATTAAAATTACGCCCAACAATCTACAGGGGTGGCGGCAATGGTGGTGGTAATGGCGGAGTCAGAAATTGACATTGAGGGGTTACTTTTTTTTTTTCAAAAAAACATGTAAACTTTAGTGGACTAAACCCTAAATATAGATGGGCTAAGTGATATTTATAGAGTAAAATTAAATATTTTTATATGGTTATTAGAATTTTAAGGAGGGATATTCTAGAATAGAAAACAAAGCTTGGCTAAGTTAGGCTAGATAAAGTATGACCAAGATTTGTCTAGGAGAGGAGATAAATATGCGGTCGACGTTTGTTCAACTTAAATATTATAAGTGTTTGATTAATTAGTGTTTCACTAACTGCTCATAATAAATGATCTATTAATTTTTTTCATTATAAAGTATTTTTATTAATTAGTGTTTCCCTAACTGCTCATAATAAAAGATCTATTTTTTTTCTTCATTATAAGCGTTTCCCTTAATTAATTTAATAATTATTGATAAAAATAAAAATAATATCAACATACATTAGTGGCGGAGTGGGTGGTGGAAGCGGTGGCGGCTCTTAGAAAGTGGTGGAGGCGGAAACGTTAATGGTGGTCTTGGGAAGAGCTAAGCCCAATTGTAATTATTTTTGGTCTTTTAATCATAAAATGAGCTACTAAGTCCATTTTACACCCGCATCCAACATGTCAATAATTTTGCTCCCCCTTCCTCAAAATCCTGGCCCCGTCCTTGGTAGTGGTGGTGGAAGAAGTAGTAGCAGTGGGTGGTGGTGAGTATTGGTGGACGAACAGTATTAGTTTTGTATCATTACAACACGGACAACATTGTATTGTGAAAGATGTGATTGGTTGTTTTTAGCACGAATTGAGAAAGGGAGATACCATATATTTCAGGGATGAAATCAAATCATATAGGAAAAAATGTTTTCTCCTTCATGGATAAGCGGCAGTGGTGGTGGCAATGCCGGAGTCAGAATTTGATCTTGATGATTAACTTTTTTTAAAAGAAACATGTAAACTTTGGTGGACTAAACCCCAAATAAAGGTGGGATAAGTACCATTTATAGGATCAGATTAAATATTATTTATGTAAAGGGGGCTAAAGTCACGTTATTCAACCCTTGGTTTCGTCGCTGGGTGGTAGTGGAGAAAAAGATGGTATCATGCGGTTTTGTGGTGGTGACGGGTATTGGTGAGTAATAATAGACCATGTTAATTCTGTGACGCCCACAAAAGGTGTAACATTGTAAAGTATGTAAAACGTGGTTGATCGCTTTAATGTTAAAATAAACTATGTTAAAACAAATGACAATTAAAAACAATACTGGAATCAATTGTCAGATTATTTAATAACTGCAGACAAACGAAAAGAATCAAAATCAGAACATATCAAATTACTTATTATTGAGAAGTGCCGTTACGACATGGGTTATATTCTAGTCACGTATAAAACGTTACATAATACACCAAATTTGATTAATATGTCGTGGAATGTTTAGATTTGCTTTTGGCGCCCAACGACAGCCCAGATAAACCAACATATAATTGTTTATATACGGTTTGAACCATCAATTTTAGGTTTGCGGCTTCACCATAACTAACTCAACATCAAATAGTTTTCACAATATCAAAACAACTTTCACAAAATCTAACACTTATCGGTTTGGTTTGAAGGTTTACCAAAACCAAACCAATGCTTAACGATTTTTCGCAATAAAAACGTAAACCTTTAAACAAATGGTTCGATACAGTTTATGGTTATTCAATTTGGTTCAGTGGTTTTCCGGTTTGGAACGATTTTTGAGCGGCCCCATGTGTACGTCTCAGCCATGTTGCATCCGTTTGTTGATCGTTTAACACAACGAAATACACGAGGTTTTAGGTTAAAGAAAGTGGTCATTGTCTCCATTTGCCAGTCAAGCTGTCAGGGTAATTTATTCATATTATTACTAAAAAAAATAATTAATTTTAACCTATTATTCTTCTTTTTTTAATAAAAATAATAATAAAGAGTATTACATTAAGTAGTTGGAAGCCTAACAAGCTAAGCTCCAACAACATACTACTACATTAATTGAACAGGTTGTTGTGCTAGCTTACCAGCGAGCCTCATGGGTAACCTAGCCAAGGGAGTCGAAGCGGATGGGAGGCTGAGATTGTGTCACAAGGAGGGAAAACTAACTCTACCTTTCATATTTTGCCGCATAATTATTTATTTTTTACGTTTTGTCCCTTTTTATTATGGATCTTGACTCTGCCCTCGATGTCGTGTTATGATGTGTTACAAAGACGTCGGGAGTGCCAGTTTACATCTCTATCCAAGTTTAAAGTTTCTTTTATATTACTCCCTTCGTTTTTAATTAACAGTCCTAATTGACTTTGTCAAAATATTAAGGAAATCCTATAAAATGTCATGACTAACCCTTGACTAGCCCTATTTAATGTTATGTTATTACCAAAACTAAAATTAATATATTAAAAATTATAAACTGGATAGTATTATTATTTTAGGAAATATTTTAAGAAAATAAAAACAAACTTATACTGCTTTTACTATGGAATCCACAATTGGAACGCGATGTACTCCTCTTAACTCGTCATAAAAAAAAAATCGCCTCCATTTGATTTTGGTTTCCCGCACTGAAATTTTAGAGCCTTTCGAAATTTTATTTGAGAGGGGAAAAAAAATGAAAAGTGAAAGTGTAAATTCTTCCATGGTGTTTCAAGAAAAGAGTTGAAAAGATTAATAAAGATGAAAAGGTTATGTAAGAATAAGTAGAAGTTTTATTAGGAATTTTATAACTATCCATAAATGTTTTTTATTTGAAAAAGGAATGACAATTAATACAAAGATATTAAATAGTAGATATTTTCCTTATATATGGTGATAATATTTAAGATTTTGAATTAAGTTTATATTAAACATGATTTTATGATTATAAAAAATAAAGTGTATATTTGATAGTTTAAGGAAAAAATATGTCTATAGACAGATAAAAAAGGACATACCAAAGTAGAAATTATGACAGATAAAAGACAGAGAAAGTATTAATATTCTCAACAATAACCGTAGGAAAGGTTAGAGGTTATATTTAAAAAAAAAGTAAAAAAAAATGAAAGATGTTGAATCTAGTGACATGATTTAAAAAGGAAAAAAAAGAAAAGATTTAATTTACCAGTTTATATTTCAAATTCTTGTCTTTTCTTCAAAAATAAATGAATTCAAACGAAAATCCAATACCTAACAAAATTGTTTAATTGTGTCTCCTCACGTACGCTACAAACTTCACTACTAACTGTCGTCCTTTCTAAATAACTGTAACTAACATATAGATAGCCTTCCATGTGCATTTTTTATCTATAATATGGTCTTGAGTGCTGACCCATATTTATGGCACATGTTGAGTCCATAAGGGGAACAGTTAACAACAACCGGAAGAAGAAGAAACATAAGCAGGGAGGCTCTGCGGATCGGCGATAAAACCGAGTCAACCCAGTATCAAATTCCTTCCAAGAAATCTTAATTTCTCCGTCTAAAATCTGAAATTTCCAGTCAATTTATTGTTGTCCATCGTTTTTCCTTCTAATCTTGGGTTTTTAGTAGCCTAAATCATATTATTTTTTTCCCCTTTCTTGTTTCTCTTCACCTGAGTTTTTCTATCTAGGGTTTCCTTTATTTTTTCCCTTTTTTCGACTATTTTCCTTCGTCTCCCCCTCTGATTTTAGTCTTTTTTCCTATTTGGGTCTTTAATTAGTTTCATTTTTCTTCTCTCCCTGATCTTTGTTTTTCTCTGATTTTTCTCTTTTTTCAAATTTCAATTCGATTTGGTGTCCTCTTGTCTGTGGTTCATCATGAGTAGAATTCTAATAAATTTCCTTACAATCTGTTGTTTGTTTTCCATGTTCTGTAGGGAAAGCATTGTTGGAGCTAATGCTCAGTTAAGGCCATCTCAGGTCACTTGCCCAGAAACGAGGAGTAGCTTTCTGCTACAGTGTTTGGGAGAAAAAATTAGTCAGAATAGGGTTTTTCCCTGGGGTGTAAGTAAAGAATCTCTCATGTTGGGTAAGGGCAATTACTCTAACCCAAATCTAGTATACAATGCTAAGGAAATAATCATTAGAAGGAGAGTTAGTAATTTCTTGGGGAATACTTATAGAAAAGCAGCTAGCATTAGCATTACTTTTCCTGTCAGTGACATTGTTTCTCAAAACTTTGGATGCATCGACCTATTTCTACAAGTGTCAGTTTACTTGAGAAGAAATACTTCCTTTAAAAACTATTCTGGTTTTTTTAATAACAAGAAACCAGAAATGCTTATAATTTCATCACAAGCGGCAATTTCATTCAGAACCTACAGTTCTAAGATTGCATGCAAAAAGAAAATCTCCAATGGTAATCATTATCATTCTCTGTCACCTCCCTTTTTCTTCATACAAGTGTCATCTAAGCTCAGTATTCTCACTTATACTTTCACAAACTCTAGTACTGCTATTTATAAAACCATCACCAGAAAACTTCTCTACTACACCTTTAGAAACCAGAAACATAGAGTTAAGTACACAACTTCTCTGTTTACACATTGTAAAAAAAGCTCATTACTTTCTTTTCCTAAATCCTCTAAAAAAATGTCTGATGTTCCAACTAGGAATTATATTGCCCATCTTTCTGATGTTCTGGAGGATCAGACTCAACCTCTCTCACAATCATTAAAATACTACATTGAGTTCCTTAGAGATGCTTCCATAGCTATTGAGAATAGAAAATTTCCCAGAGTCATAGTCAAACTTTTTAAGGAAATAAAAAAAGGTGATGATCCAAGAGGTCTAAAAACTAGTGAAATGCTCTATGCTCTCAATAATTCTTGGTCTCCAACAGGAAGGGTGATTATATGAAAGACTGCTGATCCCAAGATTTTCATCATCAGATTCTCAAATGTTGCTGATTTTGCTGCTGCAATCAACTCTATCCCAAACAGAGTACATGGTAAACTTATTTCCATGAGAATGTGGAACAGTGAATCTAGAGTGGAAAATATAGACTTCACAGCTCAAGACTACTGGATCAAATTCTTATTAAGAGGAGACTAGGTAGAAAAAGGTTCTGTTGCAAAGCAAGTGGCAGATAAGGTTGGAAGAGTTCTTACTTTAATTGGTCCTCTGAATGCTCAAGGAGAATATCAAGCACATGTGGTCGCTAATATAGCAGTAGCTCTCATCCATGAAGTGAAAATCATTATTGTGGACACTAATGACAGAGAAACTATCGAATTGAAAATTTTCTTCATGGAAATTCCTCATGGTACCTATTTTAAATGCTGGCATGTAGATGAAACTCACACAGAAGAGAAGTGCAAGATTAGAAGGACAGCTTTTAGCAAAATCTGTCCTAAGGTGTATGTCTACAATAAGGAGGAAGGAAACTCAAATGTTCAAGAACAACATGCTGAAAGTGAAATTGATAGAGATGACAATTTTAGAAGAGGCACAAAAAGGAGAAGAACGGATGCAGATAACATCTTCAACTTCATAAACGAAGAAGGGACCATTAATAACAGGAAGACAACTCATATTGGTGTTATTGGAGACGGAAGGAAAGCTTCTGGTGACAAGACAAGTAATACAGGAAATGGAAATGGTAAAACCTCTGGAGATAAAGTCAGAAATGATGAAGAAGCTATGAGGAAGATGAAGGGAAAGGCTCCTATTACTGAGGAGAGTGGAGCTAGTCAGAAAGAACAGAGGCAGAAAAGGAAACAAGCTGATTGGTTTAGGCTTCTAAGCCAATACTCTGTCATGGGTAGGAGAAATAGCTTGGTTATCAATGAGAAAAATAGAGGTGGTGAGGACTGGGTGCTTGTTAATGAAAAAGATAGTAATATCCCTATGGAAGTGGCTGAAAAAGTTCTAAATAATGAAAAGATTGTTACAAATGAAGAAGAAATGCTCTATGCTGGAACATTATAGAAGAAGAAGCTGCAAAGAGTAACAAAGTGACAAATGAGATGGCCAACGCTGAAATTAGATATGACAATCCTCTCCCTATGGAACAAACCACAGCTAATGAGGTATTTCATAAAAAACCATACATTTTCATAATCACTATCAATAAGTCTGAGTGGTTGCTTAAGTTTAAAATTAATTTATGCGCTTTTAAAGCCTGTCTTGCTGCCATGATATTCTTTAGTTCTTTCAAGCATGCAAAGCATAATCGTCTTTCCTTTAAAAATTTGATTATTCAGTTTGCTTATTATATATGTCTGTTCCTTAAATGCATTTTCAGTAGCTACTTTCCCTTTTATCAAAAGCTTCTATTCACATATATGGTCATGGATAATATGAATAATGGAAATGACTTCAAGGTTTTATCCTGGAATCTTCAGGGCCTTAGGGCAAACCTGAAACAAGATCACCTTAATCATCTTAGTAAAACTCATAATCCAGATATGATATTCTTATCAGAAACAAAAGTTAAAATGCAGTTAGTAGAGAAAGTTTTTAACAAATTACAGGTTAAGGATTGGCTCATTATTCCCTCGATTGGCAAATCGGGGGGGTTTGCCATTGCGTGGTATCAGGGAGTTTCTGCTCAACTCATTTCTTTTATGCATAATGTTTTTAACTTTCATGTTATTAAAGATAATTTGATTTTTAATATTTCCTTTGTGTATGGAGCTTTAGATAAAAATTTAAGAATTAAACAATGGGAATTCATCTCAGGTTTTAGTGATATAAATAGTCTTTGGGTATTGATAGAAGACATGAACTTTATCTTGCATCTTGATGAAAAAGAAGGTGGAAATGACACTAATTCCATTAGTTTAGCTCATGTTTATAGTTGTATTCAAAAACTTGGTTTAGTCGACTTAAAATTTACAGGATTGCCTTTTACATGGACCAACAAGAGAATAGGAAGTGATAATATTCAAGAACGAATAGACAGGTCTTTAGTTAATCATAAATGGATAGAATTCTTTCCTAACTCTATTACTAGACATCTAACTAGAATCATGTCTGATCATGCTCCTATCATGCTTGAAACTTTACCTAATAGTGGAAAAAGCAGCAGGCCGTATAGATACATAAGGTGTTGGCAGGAACATAAAACCTACAATGATTTAATGGAGAAGTCTTTAGAAGACAGCAGAAGTAAGAATTCAGATATAGGAAGTATTATAAAAAGATTAGAGCATGAGTTTAGAGTTTAGAACAAGAAGGAATTTGGAAATATCTTTAAAAATATTACTAACATTCTAAATGAGATAGAAATAGAGAACAAGAAAACTTACAGCCATGATACTAAGTACAGATTAGAGCACCTACACAATGAACTAAATTCTTGGTACACTATAGAAAAAGTTTATTGGGGACAGCATGTTAAGGATAAGTGGATAAAAGAGAATGATCATAATACCAGATTTTTCCATCAAACGGCGTCTGAAAGAAAAAGGATAAATAGTATTTATGCACTAAGAGATGATAGTGGCTTATGGATTGAAGGTCAGGATAATTTGAATAGGTTAACTACTGAACATTGTAAAAATACTTACCAAACTAGTGATAAGGAAATTGACCCTATATTTGGTAGATTTCTGGAACAAAAAATAGACCATAATGATAATTATAACCTGTGTAAAATCCCAGAAGAAGATGAAATAAAAGAAGCCCTTTTTAGTATGAACTCTTGGGGGGCTCCAGGGCCTGATGGCTTTCTCCCGAGCTTCTATCAAAACCACTGGAATGAGTTAAAATTCGACATAGTCAACTGGGTTAGACATGTTTTCAGAGAAAAGAGATTTGAACAGAAAGAAAACCATGCGTTCATATCCTTAATCCCTAAAAGTAACACCCCAAAAACCCCTAATGATTTTAGACCCATTAGCTTAAGTAATGCTTTATATAAAATAGTTGCCAGGATAATTGCTAACAGAGTCAAGGCCCTTTTAGATAAACTCATTTCTCAGAACCAATCGGCATTTATTCCAAAACGTCAAATTACGGATAACATCATAGTTGCTCACGAAATCCTCCATACTATGAAACCTAGTAAAAGAAAAAATGGCTATATGGCTATAAAATTATATCTTTCTAAAGCCTTTGATAGGTTAAAGTGGAGTTTCATTATTACAGTCTTTAGATGTCTAGGCTTTTCTACTGAATTTTGTGACTTAATTCTTGCTTGTATTTCTTCAGTGTCTTATGCTGTTTTAGTTAATGGTATTCCTGGTGAAACTTTCCTTCCCTTTAGAGGGATCAGACAAGGTGATCCTTTATCACCTGCAATCTTTATAATTTGTATGGAAGCTTTATCGAGTCTCCTGTTGCATGAAGAAAGATTAGGAAATATTAGTGGTATAAAAGTCACTAAGAACTGTCCTTCGATCTTGCACTTGTTCTTTGCTGACGATTCCTTCATTTTCTCTAATGCTAGTATTAAACAAGCACATAAACTACTTGATATTCTAAAAACTTATAACGACTCTTCTGGGCAGCTTATTAACTACCAAAAATCTGGTATTTGTTTTAGTAAAAAAGTTCAAAAAAAACACTGTAAATTGTTAGCCAGAATTCTAAAGGTCGGTAGAATAACTAAAACTGATACCTACCTAGGAACTCCTCTGTTCTTCAATAGGTCTAAGTCTTTCAATTACCAGAACTTGCTAGACAGAGTTTACAGTAGAGTCCAAGGGTGGAAGGCAAAATTCCTGTCGTAGGCTGGTAGAACTACCCTTATTAAATCTGTCACTAGTGTCATGCCTATGTTTCACATGATGTTTTTTCGCTTCCCAAAAAAACTCTTGATAGAGTAGATGCTTTACAAAGAGATTTCTGGTGGAAAAAAACTAGGAATAATAGAGGCTTATATATTAAAGCGTGGGATGCTATGTGTACCAGTAAGGAGAGTGGAGGTTTAGGAATTAGGAACCCTCATAAATTCAATCTTGCTCTTCTAACTAGGTTAGCTTGGAGACTAATAAACAATCCTGATAAACTTTGGTATGTTATCCTTAAATGTAAATATTTTCCAAGAACTAATCCCCTAAACTACAAGAAAAAGAAAGTCAAGTCTTGGGTTTGGACCAGCATATGTAAAGGTCTAGAAATCATTAAAGAAAATCACAGCTGGGATATAGGTAATGGGGAAAAATAAGTATCTGGTCTGAGAAATGGCTACCTGATAATACCACCCCGAAACCCAGAAGTAACACTCACCCTGATACAAATCAAAAGGTCTCAGACCTGATAAATTCTCATGGAACTTGGGATGATAGTTTGTTAGACAGTCTCTTTGATCCTGTTTCTGTTCAAAAGATTAAAATGATATAACCAAATAATATAGACAATAAGGACTGTATAAAATGGATTGGTACTAGAGATGAAGAAGTCTAAGTTAAATCTTCTTATAATTACTTATGCAATAGGAATCATCTAAATGTTAAAGTAGATTGGATTGATATTTGGAAACTAAAGGTTATACCCAGAGTTCAGATGTTCCTTTGGAAAGTTTGTAGTGATTGTCTTCCTGTTAAAGATAGATTAGGAAGACATATCCCTATAGATATCCAGTGTAGCCTATATAGGAATGTTGCTGGTGAAACTACTAATCATCTGTTCCTTGAATGTGGGTTTTCAGAAGCCATTTGGAGAGGTTTATCTCTTTCTCCAGTTTTTTATAAGGGTAGTTCTTTAGATTTTAAAAGTTGGTGTAGTATGTGGCTAAAGGATAAGGAAAATAGAGACATGTATGCTTATATTCTATGGTTTATATGGAAATACAGGTGCAAGGTGATCTTTGATGGTTTAAAACCAAACCCAATTGACCTGATTAATAATATTAGAAAAGACATAAGTCAGTTTCTTAAATCTAGTTATGTTAGTAATACCACAGTGCAGGTAAATAAAACTTGTTGTGATTGTTCTCACCTCTGTTGTAAATTTGTAAATGAAGGGAACTTGAGTAATATCTCTAATATCTCCAAATTTGTTATGTTCGATGCTGCTTTTAATAAAGACAAGATGAGATTTGCCTATGCTATTGTCCTGGCAGATAACAAAGGTGTTATCCTTGATTATGCAGGAGGAACAGGGAGATGTTCAAGTCCAGAAGAGGCAGAATCTAGAGCTTGCAGGGAAGCCACTAGATGGACAAGGGACTCAGGCTTAGAAAATGTTATTTTTCTAAATGACAATCTCAATGTTATCAGAAGTATGAGAAGAAGAGATTTTGCTGTCAATTGGAGGTGTAAAGCTTTCTTACTCAAAGCTTTAGAAATCAACAATTCTTTTGCTTCTTCTTCTTTTTTCTATATTAAAAGGGATTGTAATTTTATAGCTGATAGTTTAGCTAAAAGTCTAATTAGGAGTGTGTATCAGAAGATAGATTCTAAAAACTGGGGGAAGGATAGGAAGGAATGTTAACTTAAAAATGTCTGTAATCCAAACAGTGTAATGTTTCTTTCTTAGTTTTTTTATATATTTCCTTTTATAAAAAATAAAATAAAAAAAATTATGGCACATGCGCCCCTACTTTTAGGATGATCCTTCCTACCAATTTCATCAATTGGTTTTGGATGGTAGGCCATTTCGTATGAAATTACAGAACAAGCAATGGTGAAGTGGCCATCTCTAATTGTTTATTTCCCCGGCCAAATTGGGATATACCCAGATTTATTGGGGTATACCTAATAAGACAAAATTCGGGTCATTATGAAGTAAAACATAACACCCCTTAACCAGTTATTTTAAAAATGTTTAATTTATCCTTGTTTAATTAACACTAATAATGTGTTTAGGTTAATTAATTTAGTTAGTTGATTAGTTGAATTAAAATTCTCAAATTAGGTATTGTTTGGATTGAACTCATCGATTATGTGTTATGATTTTTGAGGATTTTTTTTTGTAACGGAAATGAAACCACACTAGCCAAACACTTTTACAAAGGGGATTGCAAAGCTGCTGAGTGATTTCATACTAAAAATTACAGAAGCAATCAACACTTTCAATTCTGAAAGTATGAAAAGTCGGCAAGGTCAACAAAAAAAATACCTTATCGACTATAGGATTTTTGACATACAGAGAAAGGTGTTACAAATGCATGATTAGTCGGCAAGGTATTAATTTCATAACCTGCCGACTAAAGTATAGTCGTCAAGGTATAAGGATGAATACCGTGACGACCCTAAAAATGCTAATTTCAGAGATGAAAAGTCATCACGGTATTCAACCTAAGAAGATAACGACTAATACTAGTCGGCAAGGTCGACAAAAAAATACCATGTGTATTAGTCGGCAAGGTCGACACAAAAATACACTGCCGACTAATGCTAGTCGGCAAGGTCGACAAAAAAATACCCTGCCGACTTTTGATAAAAATGTGGAATCATAAGGGATTTGAGATTGGGTATGATTTTGTACCCAATCTAAAAACCTGTATGTTTTTTTTTTTTTTTTCGTTTTGATATTTTTTTTTATTTTTTTTTTTTAATTTCATCATGTATGGTTAGAGTTTTAAAGAGATTTTGAAAATTGTTTTGATAGGTTTTAGTTTTAAGGTTGAATTCATGAATTAATATTAAGGGAAATTTGGCCTTTTAATATTTTTAGACACCCCTTAGCACACCATCTTGGATGGGTTTAAAATTGGTATACCCCAATTAATCTGGGTATACCCCAATTTGGCCAGATTTATTTCCGTTCCTTACGAAATTATGTTACTTAGGTATTTTCCATATGAAATTACAATTAGGAAAATACAACAGAAAATGGAGTTAATACGTACATATCTACCGATTCAGTGTGAATCAATGTGTGACGCCTAACAGCAGAACCAAAGTTCAACCAGAAGGTGTGATACATTCTCACCAACAGTAAAATATAAGGAAAAATTATGTAGAAACTATCACATAGTCCTAATATTACTAGATGACCGCAATGCGGTGGGGGCCGACCGACGTTTTGGAGCGCTTCTGTGGAATTGTAGGGGTTAGTTTTCTGTGCCAATTTTGTAACAGTTTTTGCAATAATTTTTGTAACAATGATTTAATAACATTTATAAGCGTAAATCTTTATGTAATACTTATTTTGTAACATTTATTTGTAACAATTGTAATAACCACAACAGATTTAGATCGGGTGGATGAATTTTGCTGGTAATCAACGGTCAGGATCAAAATTAAAAGTATAGGTGACGGTTTTCTTGCCATTTTCACGCCACAATTACCGTCAATCGGTTCGACTTCCGATCATTTTGATTGCGCCTAACCGTAGCCAGGGTTGATGAGTCTCTGCTTGCCGATCCAATTTCTTGGAAAAATGACCAATCAGCGTTCAATTTTTGCGATGAAAAACAAAAAAATACTGCTACAAACGGATTACATTTTCGCTCCCTATGGGGTATTTTTTGGCTTTTTTCTGAACACATAAAGGACTCCCTTCGGTCATCCAAATAAAAATGAGTGAGTTTGGTCCTGTTGACCAGGTCAAATGTCTAGTTGGTCCTTTTTTTAAATATATATTACTGCTTGATCGAAAAATTATTGTTTGGTCCTAGGGTAAATGTTGTTCACGTGGATGACGTCATCATTTAAAAAAAATATGGCAGAAATACCATTTTCTCTCTTTTTTCTCATTCTTCATAAATATAAATAAAAAAACTAAAACTTAAATATATTTTGAACTAAAAGTAAAAAAATAATATATATTCGGAAATCCTTCGATGACACCTTTCCAACGAGTACCACTGTTGCTATATTTCGAAGCTTTTAATTTTTACCTTATTCTCTAGCTAAAAATCAATTATAAAATGAAGTACCATACGAGTTCATTTTATAAATTAAACTACCTGAATGAAATACCATACTAGCTAGATCATTCTACAAAGTGAACTGCTTGAATAAATTATCGCATGAGTTCATTCTACAAAATGAACTCCTACGATAAACTAACATACGAGTTCATTCTACAAAATGAACTAGTATAATGAACTACTATTACGAGTTCATTTTACCTTATGAAATACTATTAGGAGTTCATTCTACGATATGAACACCTATCATGAGTTCATTTTACGATGTGAACTACCATAATGAATACCTAATACAAGTTCATAGTACAATATGACCAAGGCAAGATGACAAGGTAGAACCCATCTTAACTTATGTTGAGAATTGAGGTATAACCGATCATAGCCTATATTATGTAGCATGTTGTAATCGGTCACAAGCTACTTTGTGAAGCATGGTGTAACCGGTCACAAGCTACATTGGGAAGTTAGTTGTAATCGGTCACAAGCTACTTTTGGAAGCAAGGGGTAACCGATCACAAGCTAACTTGGGAAGTAAGGTCTAACCAGTCACAAGCTAACTTGGGAAGTAAACCAATCATAAGCTACCTCTGGGAAGCATGGTGTAACCGGTCACAACCGAGTTTGGGAAGCATGGTATAACCGGTCACAACTTACATTGTGAGTCATGGTAGAACCGATCCCAAGGAGCAAAACCGAGTTTCCAATACTCACATATCTCTTCATGTTTTGTGTGAAGCTTGGAATTAGAGTTTGCTGAGAAACTTCTTGATATCGACATTATTTGAACATGTACATAACTGTTATCATGAATTATTCAAAGATATTCCTTGATACTCAAGGTGATCCGACCAAAATATTGAAAATCATTTAATTATGATTTTCATAATATATGTTTTAATTACCATCAATTAAAGCATATCTTCTGGAAAATATTATTAGTTAATGTGTTACGCTAATAATAGAAGTTTTCTAAGGGAGTTTTCGGAAATATGGTTTGGTAATTAATTGGAAATAGGAAAACCGAAATTAGGTACTTTAATGAATATCTAGAGAATATTTTCGGTTTTGGAATTTCCTTGTTGTCCAAACAACTTTGGTCTACAAATACTTGAGTTTGCATTTCTTGCAAACTGTCCTAAGATCCATGCAAATTTCATCCGTGTTGTTCCTGGTGGAGCCGTATATCTGGAGAGGAAAGTATCCTAATTAGGCGAAATTTCTTACGACCGCTCGTTTAAAGACTTCTGTGGGATCAAAAAGTTCTACGAGTACCGTTGGTAGGAAACTAGATAATTGCATTGTTATTTTAGTTTTCGATTATTGATTTGATTGACTAACGGTTGTTGAAACTTTGATTGCACCTAGTTTGTTTATTCTTAAGAACCTTCTCTTCTGATATAAGGCTCACTCAAACTAGATCAAAGTATAGACGGGATCTTTAGAATCATTTTCAGATCTAAAGACATCTTGTGATAATCCATTGTTAACAGACTCCGTTCTGTGTGCGATTGATCACAAGAGGATTCAAGTTGTGTTGTGTAGGTTAATAAGAAGACAATCGAAGATTTGAAGAAGAAGAAGATTTTCATATTAGTTTTCATGTCTTGTGAATTTAGTGCACAAGCCTTGATCGACTGGGATCCAACTAGAATCATGTTTATCTTTGATAAACTTGATTAGCTAGTTGCGTGATATCAGCATCACTTTATAATTGCTCATTGAGTTCTATCTTGATTGATTGTAAATCTAGGAATTGGTTATTTCGGTAATCAAAGTTTGGATTGATCTAACCAGACAAAGGAATTATTAGACTAAACGGAAGAGCCTTTGTCAACGACTCACAATATTTTATTACCAAAGATTGAATAGAGTGGTTACCAAACAACTTTATCCTTTAATGTTTGGAATACGATTAAAAGGATTTGTGATTCTAGAATTCGAAGGCACATGTATACTGAGGAAACTAAGTAGCTAGGGGTAGTCTACTTGGTCTCAACTATACGAAGTTGGTATTAGATTTTGTACAGCGGCTTAATTCTAAGAGTATTCAAAACTGGACTAAGTCCCAGGGTTTTTCTGCATTTGCGGTTTCATTGTTAACAAAATCTTGATGTGTCATTTACTTTATTATTCCGCAATTATAAATTGTTTATTATAATTTAAAGTAAATAACATTTGTACGTTAATCCTAGACACTTTATTATTCTGAACTGAAAAATCAGTTTGTGAACATAAGGGCAAACATCGCAAGTGTCCAAGAATATCATGAAATTGCATAATTTGTGAATTACGAAAATCAATCCGCGAACTCTTATGCACCTTGGAGTTCAGTAACTTTAAATTTATGCACATTTCGCAAACTAAAAATTTAGTTCTTAAACAGTAATGCATTTTGATGTTTTTAGGATCTTTTTTGGCAGACATGGTTTTTTTAATAACAAGAATTAGTTTTAAACTCAAAAGCAAAAAGTATTTTGAAAACCCGCTGCTTGAGTTCGTAATTCGAGATTAATCAAGTACAAGTTTGAACTTGAAACTTTTTCTCTATAAATCATCTTATATACTAAATCCATACGACATCGTCTCGGAAGATATAATGGTATAAATATTTAGTAAATAGGATAGTCAGTCTTTACATACTTTTGTTGATGAAGTTCTTGTAGTATTCACATGTCTTCGTTGTTCTCCAGTCTTCAATCTTCGAGGGTTTTAAGTAATTTCTGATACTCATATACCTAAATATAATCCTAGTCCGAGACTAACTTTAGTAGACGATTAATCAAGAAATAGTAACATTGAAAATAATCTTGACATACTAATTTTTGTAGGTTCAACAGAGTTATGCTTTAACAGTGGTATTAGTAAAAAATGATAAACTGCCCGAGAAAAAAAAAACCAAGAATTTTCATGTGCGAGAAAACGATGAGACTCACTTTTCATAATTCTTCTCGTTATCTTTATTCTATAATAATTGCTCTCCTAACAAATAGTTAATTCTCTCGTTATGGGATTTTGGACGGGATGAACGACATTCAGTATGGAATCGCTTGATTAATAGGTACTGTTGACCCTACATAGTACAACGAAATTAGTAAGGTGAACAAAGTATCTAGGAATCCAACAAGAAATAACGATTTTCTTTTGACATGTTTGACCTTCTCTGAAGAAGAAATAAGTGATTGCTTGTATTTAGATAAGCGTCATTATTTTCATTTTGTGAAAATTAGCTATACGTCTCTAATAAATTAGAACCTAATGTTTTAAGAGTAAGATTTTGTGAATTAATATGACTAAACAAAAACGTTTAATCTGGTATTTATATGGATAAGTGACTACATCAAATGACTATGTTTTGCATTCATCCATGAAATGTCTTACCTCCTGTTGATATCTTTTCAAGCTAGAAAAAATAATAGTATAATCTCTATAAAAATTGGGCGCCATTCAGCCGCTATGAAATCACGTGATATCAGACTGATTAAATAATCAATGAACGATAATATGGTTGCATACAATGAGAAGGTAAGTGCAGAACTATATCAGATCCGGTTTGATGGGAAGTATTATGAATAAAATAGATTTAAACCTATAATGATAAATTCTTGGATCTGCAACTGGTTTGGACCTTTACATGGTGATTTTTTGACCAAGGTTAAAATGGTCATCTTATGACCGGAGATAAAACTATCATTTTGCAACCGGATAGCCCAGTATAAGTTCAATTACCTAGTTAAAACTTATGAACATGGTTCGACCTCCAAGTTATGTGGAACAAAGATCAATCCTAACCACAAGACAAAGCTTCAGCTAAGATAAAGCTTGAACTCTTGCTAAGGCGAGGATGGATCATATGTGTAAGTCCAAGAAGGAGTTCTACCTTCGATCAAGGCAAAGCTAAGGCGACGAATAAGACAAAGCTCAAGATTCGAATGAGGTGAAGATCATGCTTCAGCCAAGGCGAAAGCAAAGCCATGACTGAGATACAGGTGAAGTCTCAATCAAGGAAAATATGAAGCTCAGGCCCAATCTAAGTCAAAACTCATCCTTATCCCAAGGAAAGTCTCGAGACTCACTCAAGATAATGCTTAAGGAGAGACTTTGACCTAAGTCTATGACAAGTCTCGAAGCTTAGCTTAAGCCAGGATTCAAGCTAGATCTCAGTGAAATCTGAGCTTTAACCTTAACAAAGAGGCGAATCAACCTTAGTCCTACAACCATGTAAATACATGATACCCTATTTTGGCCAGTTCTTCAACTAGGTCTCACAAGCAAGCTCAAGACTCTACAAGCTTAAGCATATCTAAATCCAAAATGTTAAGTTCATGACATTTGAGATTCATTCGAACTTTGCAAGTGTATTCATGGATATCTTACCCCTTAAGGCTAAGAAACTCATCTAGGGGGAAGTTCATAGGGATTTAGGGTTTATTTTCACTTCAAAGATAGATATCAGGCTTCAGCTCCCCTTATGGACAGCCTTTCCTCCATTCTTCGTTCGATATATGGCTCGACTTGCTCATATGGTTGGACAATGACTCGTCTTGCTCCTATGAATGTAAAAAAATGACATCAAGACTCAGCCTTTTCCCATATTCGACTGTAAACTCCTCTTATCATAAGTAAAACATCTACAACAAGGTCGTATTGGACCTCAGCCAAGCTTGTGCTCTCCTCGTTGCACACACCACTATAACAAGCCTTTTTGAGCTTTCCACACGGCTCAAGCATACATCTACAAGTAAAACATGAGTATTCCTTTATCAAAATTACGACAACTCTAGAGAATACTACCACGTGACACATAAAAGATGATCACGTCTCAAATGGAACGACATATTTAGGTTTTTGGTCGGGTGGTCTATGGCATGTGTGAGTACCGTCCTACTCACATAATGAATAGAATAACCATTCACAAGGAATCAACTGTGGAGGATGAACTCAAAGCCTGATATATCCTTAGCTATTCCTGAGATAAATGAGTTGGTGCTTATCCTGCTCATCCTTATCTCACCTACTTGAAATTACGGTTTTATAATTATATAAATATATGCCAACTCTTGGTCAATCTAAACTCAACAACGATTTCATAATAATAGCTTTCTACAGAACTTCATGTATCCAGGGCTTTTTATCTGCAACTTCTCTGCAACTCAAACTCTGATCTTATCTCTTTCAACTTTTCACCCTAAACCGATCCTAGCTTTCCATCTACAACTGAATCAACCCTTGAATGACCATATTTTTGGTTTAGGAAAGGATTGCTTATAATCAACCTTGTTAGAGCACTGCTCGGTCGAACTCGCAATCGTTGTTATCTCAAGCTTGTTTGTCAAGTTTAGGTGATCAAAACTATAAGTCTTGATTTCTAGTCTACTTATAGTTATGTCTCGGATTAGGATAAAATGTGTAGTTGAGATTTAGACTTCACGGCATTCATCGATTGAAGACGAAGAACAACTAAGGGAAGCTTTTGGAACTTCATCAACAAAAGGTATGTGGAGACTAAAACTTATCTATCACTCAGAAGTCTATTCTATTCTATCTCCTATTTAGACTAACTCGTATAGCTATATAGACTTTTACATTATACACATTTGATATTTCGAGCTAAGCTTAACTCGCTTATATATTTCTCGAAATATGTGTTGGAAAGCTTTTTACTTTAACTACGTTCATCATTATTCTTGACCAGTTTAGTTGGAAACAAAACTAAATAATGAGTCAAAAGATGATCATGTGAAAATCGCCTTGTAACATCTTACATGATTTGTGTGAGACAGTCATTTGATGTAGACTCGGAATGTTTTGTATTGATCATTCGATCACTTGAAAATTACTTATAAGCTAATAGTTTGTGTGAGATAGCTATTGTCGTCTTGTAAGGATGTTTCAATGATTGAAATGGGAGTTTAGAATAATTAAACCATTGTCTAGATATAGCATAGTATGCATACCAGTACGCAAACTGTTGTAATATGATTCGGGTCCAGGAACCAAGTTTGCATACTAGTATGCGAACGGTTTTAACTGTGAAAGTCCGGGAAACAAGTATGCATACCAGTATGCGAACGGTTTCACCTGAGTTAGGTTCGGTACGACAGTATGCATACCCTTTTGTGAACTGTCGGACATGACCAAAGTCCGGAACTCTAGTTTGTGTACCCATTTGAAAACTGAGTTGGTTTAAGTTATGAAATCGGTTAAATATGATTTTATACTCATGAACAAATACATTTATAAATTAAGGTACGCAATCTTTGCAAACCGTGGCTAAAATGTTCATGAACTGATTCTTTTGAATCAATCCGATTTTGTTTCAATTGTGTCATGTATACTTCTATGAGAATATAAACAATTGAACAACTCTATGAGTAACACAATTAGATTCATTTGATTATCATTTGATCTAGAAGTGTTAGATGAATGTGGTTAATACAAAAGTGTTCATATGGCTAGCTTCGGTTAACTGTTATTGAGCCAACTCAATATACACGTTTAGGTACGGTTACCCATATCTAAATGAAGGTATATTTCATTTGTGTGTAACAAGCTAAGACCATCTAACGGTGGAGAGATATTGCTTTGGTTTTAAGCAAACTTATCTTGAATCTTAAATCAAGATTTCATATAACAGTGAATATTGATTGCTTTGTTTCAAAGCTATCAAACCCTGATTTGAAAACTATATAAGGGAGAACTCTAGTAACTGGAAAACCTAATCCCCACACCTCTTGTGTGATACTAGTTGCGACTAGAGTCGATTCTACTTTAACCTAGGTTTTTCCTAAAACCATTATAGGTTAACGACTTAAAGACTTCATTGGGATTCTGAAGACAGACCCAACTATTTTCTCTGTAGTTGCGTGTTCTGATCTTACTTGCTCCATTGTATTGAGTACTATCTTCTCTATGATTTGCTCGAGATTTATCTCCAATAGGTAAGATATAAAAAGTAATCACAAAGCTCTTCGTCTCATTCTTTGTGATTCCACAATAACTTGTTCTACTACCATATAGTTAAGTTATAGTGAGTTGATTGATATTTCTAGGATGTTTTTCAGGAATATAAGACCGGATTATCAATTGGTTCCTGTTCACCTTGATTTATCAAAAGACGAAACAAAACTTATTAGGTATTTCTATGGGAGACAGATTTATCTATCAGAATAGACTTTTCTGTAGGAGGCAGATTTGTTTATAAAGTCTTCAACTTTGGGTCGTAGCAACTCTTAGTTGTGGGTGAGATCAACTAAGGGAATCAAGTGCATAGAGTCCTGTTGGAATTCAGAGGCGTAAGGAACGCGACTGTACCTTAATCGGTGTGAGACTTGGTTAGGGCTCAACTACATTCCAATCCGAAGTTAACTTGTAGTAGGCTAGTGTCTGTAGTGGCTTAATATAGTATGGTGTTCAAATCTGGACTAGGTCCCGGGGTTTTTCTGTATTTGCAGTTTCCTCGTTAACAAAACTTATGGTGTCTGTGTTATTTCTTTTCTGCATTATATTTGTTTATATAATTGAAATATCACAGGTTGTGCGTAGTTCAATCAATTGGTAAATCCAATCTTTGGTTGTTGATTGAAATTGATTGACACTTGAACATTGGTCTTTGGTACCGTTCAAGTTGTTTCTCATAATAATCAGGCTCACGGATGCTATCTATTTGATTTGATGATTACATTGAGAAACTGAGATATAACTCTTGGATATATTTCCTTGATTGAGTCTGACTGTCTAGTTGATTCTCTTGGAATTATATTGGAGTTAGTCCATACAGATTGCCTAACAAAATATTGGGTGTGGTTGTTAGACCCCCGCTTTTTCAAACCTTTCACACTCATACAAACCGAACTATATTCATTTTTTTTACCATTTTACGATTTTCATCGTCTATATTTTGGAAACCGCAATGGGAGGTTGATGGATTGCAATCATGAGTATCATTATGGAGTTGACTAACTTTCCATCACCAACAACAATAAACATCTTAGAGAAGTTAAGCATGAAATTTGACGTTGATTGGAAGGTATTCTGTCAAAGGTTCATAAAATGCTTTCAAGTTGAAAGTGAAATCCTAGAAGCAACGCTTCAACTCCAGGATGGCTTCACATACACCACAGACGTGTTGAAAATGGTGAACGTTGGAATATTTCTCCAATACTTATATCCATAAACGTCAATATTTCTCCAATACTTATATCCATAAACGTTAATATTTCTCCGAAAAATACTCGCTTTAGTAGATCTTCTCAAAGGGTATCAGAATATTTTTGCATGGAAAAACGAAAAAATGCCAGGCTAGATGACAAGCTAGTCACACATCAACTCCACATTATCCCTGAAGTTAAGCCAATTAAGCAGTAACCAAGACACTTCGCTCATGAAATAAAACAAAAGATTAAGTACGAGATCCATAAGTTTCTCACAGTAGGGTTTACCAAGCCTATATAATATCCCACGTGGATAACGAATGTTATCTCGGTTAAGAAAATAAATGGCCAAATCTGGTGTTGTGTAGATTTTAGAGATCTAAATAAGTTTTGTCCTAAAGACGACTCACCCTTACCCAATATTGACATTCTTTTAGATTATACTCGTAGCATGTTCTTCTTCATAGACGGTTACAATAGCTACAATCAGAAAAAGTTGTTCAAAAGTGATGCCCCAAAGACTGCTTTTTGAACTCTTATCGGAAATTATTTTTATTATATTATCATGCATTATGGACTAAAAAACTGCCGGCGCCACCTACTAGCAACCAATGGTAGCTATCTTCCATGATATGATGTATAAACAGATCGAATAATATGTTTCTTCTAGAAAATTCTTCGGGTTTCAAGTAATTAAAGAGGCAATCAAAGTGGACCCTAGCAAGGCTCATAATATAGCTACCAAGATACCGCCCTAGGCTCATAATATAGCTATCATACGTTTTAGAATGACGAGGGTGCCAAGTACACCACAGTTTTTTCGTTATCTATAAGTCTGATACCTTATGTGATCTAATATAGATAGGGACTGTAAGGAATATGATGACAACAAGGTATACACTAGGTATATAGTGTAAGTCCAAAACGAACCTTAAACTATAGGAATCAACCCAAATGTTTGGATTAACGTACAATGTATTTATTTTTAATAGTAACTAAAACAATAATTATAATTGCGGAAAGTAAAAGTAAAGACACAACAAGATTTTGTTAACGAGGAAACCGCGCATAAAAACCCAGGTACCTAGTCTAGTTGTGAATACTCTCCGAATGAAGCCGCTATACAAAGACTACTACCAACTTCGTTTAGTCGAGACCAAGTAAACTACCCTTAGTTACCTAGTTTCCTCAGTATCCCTGCGCCTACAACCAATCTGGCCAATGCACGTGAATCCTAAGATAGATTCCACTATCTTAAGTTGCTTCAGCCGCTGTGAAGACTTCAAGCACTCAAATCCTTTGGATTGTTGTTGATGGTGAGTTTTTGACAAGGGTATTTATGGTAAATTGGCCTTGCCATAATTGTAGAAATATAATGTATCCCTGACCCAACATCAGGATTAACAATCTGTATTAATACAATTTGTATTCCGCAAGAGAATCTATAAAGCGTATTCAATTAACAGACCTAGTAGTCTTATAGCTATTCTAAAAGTGTATATGCATGCCAAATTTCAGGGATATCCCCAGCATAAACCTCGTTATTTCATGTGTGACAGCATATATGCACCTTGTATGCCATATACATGGCATTATTCATATTCAGGATATGATTTGACGCCATTGTTGAATTAACATGCTACTGAGAGTATCATATTTGGTACATAGTCATATCAGTATCGTCTCAAGTCGCAAACTTCCACGGCCGAGTTCCTTGAACATGCTATAGCGGCACTATCGTATTCAAATTCATACTCGAATAACATTAAAACATTAAATCTGGTCCTGGCATATTGCCCTAAACTTAAAACCTAGATTATGACTATATGATGATCACGTCATAAGCATTTTATCATATTGGCTAGGCATAGGCAAGCCAATGACATTTTTTCTATATCCCATAGTACCGCAGTCAGCTATGACTAAGGACATAATATAGCTATTATAGCTCACATCGATTTGGTTAAGATAAGAATGGACTAATGGCTCGGATGAAATCAACTCAAAACGATTGGATAAGTCCATGGCATGGAAAAACACAATCTGGCGAAATATGGCTTGTGGCATACCCACCACCGCGTTGTAGCATAAGCCAAGCACTATTTCCGTCCTTGGCATCTTTTGCCATGGCCATGACGTGATACCACGTGTGATTCACGGCCTTGGAAGCTTTGGCTAAGGCCATGGCGTGGTCCAGCACACCATTCTCGTCCTTGGAAGCTTTGGTCAAAGCCATGGCGTGGTCCCACGCACCATTCTCGGCCTTGGTTGGCCAAGGCCATGGCGTGGTCCCGCACGCCATTCTCGACCTTGGCAGCTTTGGCCAAGGCTATTTCAAGGTCCCTCACACCATTCTCGGCCTTGGCAACATGGCCAAGGCCACGACATAGTCCGCGCGCTATACTTGGCCTTTGGCAGCCATGCCAAGGCTATGACTTGTGCCACTCACCATCCTCATGCATGGAAGCCATGACCAAGGACAAAGTGTAAGATGCGATGTTTTAGGATCTTGGCTAGCTCCGTGGCATATCCATCATAGCTGGCACGACCATGACCAATCGATGGCCTAAAAAGAATCCGATCTTGATTCAGGCTTCTCTCATGATAACTTGGCTCTATTCCAAATCCAACCAGGCTATCCTAGTTGAAATAGGAATCCCATTTTAATGGCCTTGACCGGATTAAGGATAAAGCCTAATTCTCGGTCATGGCCTATTCACATCATTCCGATGCCATAATTGGTCGCCATCGAGCCATAGCAAAACACACATTGGCCCAACCTCTACAAACAGCCATGGATGTGCTATGACGACGCACACACATGCTATGAGAGTGTATGGCTAGGAAAAGATTCGATGACTTTGGCATGGTGGCTTTGGGAATGCCTTGCTGCGCACAAAGCCACGCCATATTGGGCCCAAATAATATAATCACGGCCCATATGTCATGCCTTGATCTATTTTAGGTCATAACTACGACATGGCCCCACCATCCCTTTCTTATTTTCTGCGGCCAAGGCAAAAAATGCCAAGTTGCTACAAAACCGCAACATGCATCGCCATGCGCGCCATGAGATGTATACCATGCCAAACCCTAATATGGCATTAAAATACCGTGTCATTCCGCGTCAATATCTCCAGCTAGGTAAAATATAAGTTGTGGCATCTAAGCCCAAGTTTGTTGAGCCATATTCGGATCTCACACAAATATGCAAAAGTATAACGCCACTACGGGCCATGGCAGCGCAATAATAGGCCGTTATATGCCATCTGTTATTTTATCGTTGCAAGTAGGCCATGAACACATTACGCCAAAGGTACACGATCCTATATCACTCCCATATCTCACGTAGAGATTATGGCCTGAAATATTCCTCTCTATCTTAGCTGTAAAAGAATATGTAAACACGCTATACTATTTTTATGTCACTAGCATGCTATGCTATAACATCTCGATCATATTCTAACTTGCCAAGACATCATATGGTGCCTCAATAGGCCATTAGCTCGCAATCACGCCTCAACTGGTAATGGCCAAGTTGTTTGTCCACAAGATACGATCTTGCATGCCTATAAGGCATATGGCACATCAACGGCTAAGACTAAGCCTAGCAAAAAACCTAAGAAACATCTAAATATGTCACATGGGGGATTCTTTGTGGGGTATTGGTCTGCTGGTCTACGGTAACATACGGCATGGCAACACCCCATGTGAAAAATTAGAGTAGTGGCACGGTCACAGCAGTTAGGAGAGATAGTGGGCGCATTATTAAAGGGATTTCCAGAAACGTCCCTAAATTATCTCGCACTATCCCACCATCTCCATCTCTCCATAACCCACGACCTCCACAACTTATGAGATTGGCATTGCGTATTTTAAACTGCTATAAATAGGTTACTTAACCTATTCAGAAAAAAGAACAAGCTTTCATACCGAAAAGCTCTGTTATTCTTCATATTTTTCAATATCCAACACACACAATTCAATACCATTGCCATTTTCTCAAAACTTTTTTGCTTCCCTACCCTAAGATCAACCCATCTTCCTCTCCTAGCGATCGAAGCAGGACGGAACGTCTATTATCGTAGTTTAGGCTTGTCCTGTTTGATTTTGATTTTCGAACCCAAAAAGAAAGTACCACAATGGTGCATTTGTTTTGCCTAGAAGTAATTTTTAGGTACTAACAATTGGCGACCACAGGTGGAGATCAACCTCTCGGTCACGGAGCCCGATTCTTCACCCAGCTGAAAATTAGATTCTTTAACCGTCTGAAAATCAGTTCTTCAACCATTTGAAAACATGGTAGATCTTAGAACTAATTCAATCATTAAACTCAATTTAGGTCTAGCAAGCAATCTCAATTATGGTTTTCCATTCGTTAAGAAGCTTCACCAAAATGCTCTTTCAAGCAGTGCCACTGGAAACGCCTTGGATAGCCAAGCACCGGCAAATCTCCAAGATCATATGAAAGGACCTGAAAGCCTCGCAGAAACACATGAACATGTGACTAATACCCATAAGGGAATAATGTATTCTCTCGAGATTCGGATGGAGCAACCACCTCTGCAACAACACAAGTATTATATAGAGCGAGCAAAAAACGCCTCAAAGTTGTCACTGATGTTAATGCCATCAGTGACAACTTTGAAGGGAAAGTTAGCATAGCCGCTTTTCAAGTATCAGGGGATAGTCGACAATAAATATCAACACCATTGGAGTCCTAGAAAGGCACCTGTAAAGATCACGAAAGCAAAGATCCAGACCACGGCGTAGTTCCGGGAATTCATACATCCGCAACAACAAAGAAGGCTTGGCACATCTTCGTTAAAATTGTCATTAAGGGGCTCACCTATTACGCCAACTCAAGCAGAGTGAGCCCACGACATCTTCAGATCTACTGCAGGAGCCAACACGTCAATAAAGAATCCCCAAGAAGATGACGATGCCCGCGCCATTAGACCGGGAAAGAATCTGCAGCCGAGTTTATTACTTGAGAAGATTCGGAGAGACTGCCACAAAATTGCGGAAAAGAAGGGTGATCACTTCACCGGCACTAGCAGCCTTACACAGAGGAGACCCGGAAAGCCGCTACACGAAAGGAGCCATGTATCTCATGTTTTCTCCACATTATAGAACGGGGGGGCCTACACCGGGTACAGCAACATCGCATCGAACAACACCTCCGATCGGTCCCAGATGGTCATGATTCCTACAAGAAATATTTATTCATTTCCGAGCAGATCACTCTTCCAGGATTAGGCAGGATGTTCCATCAAAATAACAAGCCTCTCGAATGACTACGCCAAGAGATTCACAATTCAATCCCTTGACTGCTACAAACCGAATGAGACGGAGCAACAGTTAACGGAATCGTATATTAACGGTGTGATTCCTGTGTGCCATACTTTACCCAAAAATTTACATTTTCAAACTTTTTCGGAGTTGCAAGAAGCGGCCAAACGATCAGCCACCACCGTTCTAGCATTATTCAAAATAATGAGATCAGCCAAAGACGGAGACCCCAGCGGAAATAAATGCCTAATCAACAAGCGGAATTCGGTTCAATTATCCATAGGCTTTGTTACCAATGAAGAGCCCAAGAGAAAAGCCACGCCTCAGCAAGCCACATGAACCAACCGCCTCATGTCTGCCTCGGCACCCGCTCAGAATTCAGCAGTGCTTACTCAAGGTACACCAAAAGTTGCGAAACCGCATCAGCCGATGAAGTCAGATTCAGCGTTCCCAGATTTCCCCTTTGTTATGGAAAAAGCTGATCGAATTGCTAGAAGTCCGGATACAAGATGAAGCTATCGAATTACCTCATGTCCGCCACACGCCCGCATAGTAAGATTGTTATCTCCATAGGTTCGTCAACTACCCCACCAGCGCATGCAACCGTTTGAGGCACGTCTTTAATGGGGAAAAAATAGATTCAGGAGAATTGCACCCGGGGACTAAAGGGATTCACAAAGATCCACTCCCTGTCAACTTTACCCTTTCTAGAGAATCCGTCAATCAAATAGTGGAGACTTTGATGGGGCAAATGTGTGAAGTTCTATACCTATCGAAAATCCAACGCAAAGACATCTTCATGACCCTCAACCAAGTTATCTCTGGTAAGCGCCTATCCTTTGCCGAGAAAGCCGCAACTTCATACAAGCCAGTCTCTAAAACCGGAATCAACAAGAATGATATGAAGTCCAACTGGGGACTCCTTGCAACCGCCCATGGGAAAGTTATATTTGAGGATACGTTTATCGATGCCGGATCAGATGTCAACATCATTATTTTCAAAGCCTTACGAGCCACGGGTATTCCTCAACATGAAGTCGTACACGTACCCATTATGATCAAAGATCTTGAAGGAAGATCAAGAGATACCTATGGTCATATCACCCTTGAGCAAAGCCAAATCCGACGCACCTCTACTGCAGAAGTTACTATCAAGAGACCCGCCTGGAAATCAACAGTAAAACAGAACTATCGTTCTCGTTAACGTTCCGAGGCTCTCCAACAAACCAGCAAAGCCGCATTGACTGTTATATGAATCGCACCTCATAACAGATCTGGATCTGAAGCAAATACCTTGGAGGACATGATTTCATATATCTGAGGGTCAAGTGTACAAGTAAGTCGTATTCAACAAATTTCTTTGCAACTAGCTGCCACACAATCCGTCAAAGCCCGAGGACTTGGCCCGGACGATCAATCCCTCTCCGACTCGGTGATGTGAATGAGAAGCTAGTCCTTTTAATATTAAGAGGGTAGGAGTATCCCCGAATATAAACAAGAAAAACCAGTAACCCAATTATGCTAGAAACGTGTCACAAGCCTCAGACACCAAAATCCAATCCTTTCCAAGTCAATAACACAATCGGGAAAGTTACCACCACCCCTAGAAAATCTTTCCCTGACTTACACGATTTTTATAGATCTTCCAAAATGATTGAAACGCCTTGTTTTAATTTTTAGGATCCCAGTTCATCCAATTAAAAATCTTATTCTCCCTATCCTTGCCAATCATCTAAGAGAAAATCTACCTACTATCCCGACAAATAAAACCATGAAATCTGGCATCTTAGAAACGCATAAACTCCCAAAAGAAGATATACTAAGTAAGGAAGGAAATCTCTGAAGATCTGTGCAAGAGTTTTAATTGCACGCCTTAGTGCTCGATATAGTCAACAAGTGCAGTTTCATCCTATTGGTGTCCTACCAAATGACACCACATAGAGCATCATCTTTGACAACCGCATTCGAAGAATCGCGTAAATCATACTTGGGGATCGAAGATTTACATAAGATCCCCTCACTATCGAAAATCTCTCCAGTTCATAGAAGATAGACAACCAGAGAGCCGCAAATTTGATGAAGATTTTTTGCCCTCCAAAAGTATGCCGTAGAGATATGTTCACATATCCTGACCACGCCATCGGATCTTATACGCATCTACAACTCCTGACGAGGATGCACTGCATTCCAAAGTCGACTCGAAAATACAGCTGTAGTAACCAAACAGAAGTGTGACTGGGGACTGCTCATCGCATCCCATTCCATACAACAATCCAAGATTCAGGAGATAGTTCAATGGATGTCGCTTAGAAATAATGCTTTGAAGACATGATAGAAACACTTGGAAATGGAACGCTTCTTAGCTTGTCTACTTCACCGAACGCCTCCAAGTGACTTTGCCCCTACGAGCATTCCAAGCATATCATCACCATAATCAGAAAGGGCAGAGCTAAAGAGTCAGAATAAACACAACTTCATTTCAGTCAATGATCAGAAGTTTAAAGAAACATCCTAATTACGACTCAGGGGTCCAGACACCAACAAGGTATTTAACTTCAAATTCAACTCTTACTCCAGCCTTGGCACAACGGAAACAACAACAACAGAAAGAGACATTAGCCGACTTGGCTTTCCTTACCTGATCACACCCATGACATAGGGACTCCGCCTCTGTCATCACCGACCACACTGGTCAATTATGGAAGTAAAAATACATCAAGAATTCTCAAGGTGACGCCATCAATCTACAAACGAGCCCTAAACAGACAACTACCTATAATCATAATACTAGTTTCGGCTATATAGTTTACAAGATGCTCCCAGAAGTTCAGAAATCTGCAACCTTTAGTCGGGAAAGGGATGACGCATCCTTCATAAGAAGTTTTTATCTATGTCTCTGTTATGGCATACTAAAAGGGCGTATCAAACAGATACACACGCTAAGAGATATGGCTCATTCATTGATATTTGGGGAACCTAAAAAAAATCACATGGGATTACAAGTTACAATTATCCATGCATAGATGACCTGGAATACAGACTCCAAATCAGGTGATCCCTTTTGCATATGGTAGCTCTATCCATTATCTTTGAAAGTTGGGGTCAAACATCAAAAACTGACATTGTATGAAGACTATATGCCTCATGGAATGAATGATGCGCAAGTTAGGGTTTCCCTACGGGATTCAGCAAAATCAGCCTTGAAGAAAACCTCATCCACCTAATGAGTCATGCAACATGAGACGCTATTAAGCCATAAGAAGCAAATAAAATCATCGACAAATCACTGGATATGTACCTTGAATGGATCTCCGCACGCGGCAAAAAGGGGCGCTGATGGAAGATAGGTGTGATTGATTCCTATTCTTGATTTCACGCATATATATATATATATATATATATATATATATATATATAAGTTTCTAATTGGGCTAGAAATGGCTGGGAAAAATCCGTCGGACCATGCAAGCCTTGCATCAAAGCATAAAGACCAAGTTCCACCTTTCCAAGCCGAACAACGGGAGTGAATGCATCATATCCATGTGCACCATGTTGCCTGCCCTACAGATAAGTAACGCCCCTTTTGCTTATGAATTTCAGATTTGTATAGTATTTATATCACCATCTTGTGCTTACCACGCATCACGACATTATTCCGTGCTAACCAGGGGACTAATGTTGATGGTGAGTTTTTGACAAAGGGTATTTATGGTAAATTGGCCTTGCCCTAATTGCAGAAATACAATATATCCCTGACCCAGCATCAGGATTAACAATCTGTATTAATATAATTTGTATTCCGCAAGAGAATCTATAAAGTGTATTCAATTAACAGACCCAGTAGTCCTATAGTTATTCTAAAAGTGTATATTCATGCCAAATTTCAGGGCTTTCCCCAGCAGAAACCTCGTTATTTCATGTGTGACAATATATATGCACCTTGTATGCCATATACATGGCATTATTCATATTCAGGATATGATTTGACGCCATTGTTGAATTAACATGCTACTGAGAGTATCATATTTGGTACATAGTCATATCAATATCGTCTCCAATCTCAAACTCCCATGGACGAGTTCCTTGAACATGCTATAGCGGCACTATCGTATTCAAATTTATACTGGAATAACATTAAAACCTTAAATCTAGGCCTGGCATATTTCCCTAAACTTAAACCCTAGATTATGACTATATGATTATCACATCATAAGACTTGTGGCATATTGGCTAGGTATAGGCAAGCCCATAGCATATACTGCATATCTCATAGTACCTTAGTCAGCTATGACTAAGCCCATAATATAGCTATTACAACTCACAGCGCTTTGGATAAGATACGAATGGACTAATGGCTCGGATGAAATCATCTCAAAAAGATTGGCTAAGTCCATGGTATGGCAAAACACAATCTGGCGAAATATGGTATGTGGTATACCCACTACCGCGTTGTAGCATAAGCCACACATTATTTCCGGCCTTGGCATCTTTGTCCAAGGCCATGGTGTGATCCCACGTGTGATTCACGACCTTGGCAGCTTTGGCCAAGGATATGGCGTGGTCCCGCGTACCATTCTCGGCCTTGGCAGCTTTGGCCAAGGCCATGATGTGGTCCCACGCACCATTCTCTGTCTTGGCAGCTTTGGCCAAGGCTATTTCGTGGTCCCGCGCGCCATTCTCGGCCTTGGCAGCTTTGGCCAAGGACATTGTAAGGTCCCGCACACCATTCTCGGCCTTGGCAACATGGCCAAGGCCACGACATAGTCTACATGCTATTCTTGGCCTTTGGCAGCCATGGCCAAGGCTATGACTTGTGCCACTCACCATCCTCATGCATGGAAGCCATGACCAAGGCCAAAGTGTAAGATGCGATGTTTAGGATCTTGGCTAGCTCTGTGGCATAGCCATCAAAGCTGGCACGACCATGACCCATCGATGGCCTAAAAAGAATCCGATCTTGATTCAGGCTTCTCTCATGATAACTTGGCTCTATTCCAAATCCAACCAGGCTATCCTAGTTGAAACAGGAATCCCATTTTAATGGCCTTGACCGGATTAAGAATAAAGCCTAATTCTCGGTCATGGCCTATTCACATCATTCCGATGCCATAATTGGTCGCCATCGAGCCATAGCAAAACACACATTGGCCCAACCTCTACAAACAGCCATGGATGTGCTATGACGACGCACGCACATGCTATGAGAGTGTATGGCTAGGAAAAGATTCGATGACTTTGGGATGGTGGCTTTGCAAATGCCTTGCCGCGCAGAAAGCCATGTTATCTTGCGGCGCACAAATCCGCGCCATCTTGGGCCCAAATAATAAAATCACGACACATTATTCATTCCTTGATCTATTTAGGTCATAGCTACGACATGGCCCCACCATCCCTTTCTTATTTTATGAGGCCAAGGCAAAACATGCCAAGTTGCTTCAAAACTGCAACTTGCATAGCCATGTGCACCATTAGAGGCATACCATGCCAAACCCTAATGTGGCATTAAAATATCGTGTCATTCCACGTCAATAGCTCCATCTAGGTAAAATATTAGTTGTGGCAGCTAAGGCCATGTTTGTTGAGTCATATTCGGATCTAAAACCAATATGCCAAAACATAACGCCACTGCAAGCCGTGACAGCGCCATAATAGGCTGTTATATGCCACCTGCTATTTTATCGTTGTAAGTAGGCCATGAACACATCATACCAAAGCTACATGATCCTATATCACTCCCATATCTCACGTAGAGATTATGGCCTGGAATATTCCTCTCTATCTTAGCTGTAGAAGAATATGTAAACACGCTATGCTATTTTTATGTCACTAGCATGCTATGCTATAACATCTCAATCATATTCAAACGTGCCAAGACATCATATGGTGCCTTAACAGGACATTGGCTTGCGATCACGCCTCAACTGGAAATGGCCAAGTTGTTTGTCACAAACAACTCTACAAGATACGATCTTATCAACGGGTAATATTTAGCCTAAGCCAAAAACCTAAGAAATATCAAAATACGTCACATGGGGGGATTCTTCATGGGGTATTGGTATGGTGGTCTACGGTAACATGCGACGTGGCAACACCCCATTTGAAAAGTTAGAGTAGTGGCACGGTCACAGCAGTTACGAGAGATAGTAGGCGCATTATAAAAGGGATTTCCAAAAACTTCCCTAAATTATCTTGCACTATACTACCATCTTCATCTCTCCATAACCCACGACCTCCACAACTTATGAGATTGGCATTACGTATTCTAAACTATTATAAATAGGTTACTTAACCTATTCAGGAAAAAAAACAAGCTTTCATACCCAAAAGCTCTGTTATTCTTCATAGTTTTCCATACCCAACACACGCAATTCAATACCATTGCCATTTTCTCGAAACTTTTCTGCTTCCCTCCCCTAAGATCAACCCATCTTCCTTTCCTCGCGACCGAAGCAAGACGGAACGGCTACTATCGTTGTTTAGGATTGTCCTGTTCGATTTTGATTTTCGAACCTATAAAGAAAGTACCACAGCGGTGCATTTGTTTTGCCTGGAAGTAATTTTGAGGTACTAACAATTGTCTTCCGAAACAGTAAAGGACTAATCTTTTCGGTAACCACTCTTTCAATCTCAAGAAGTAAATCATAGATTATATGTTGAATTGCAACAAAATCTCTTCCATTTAATCTAATAAACTCATTTGTTGGGTAAGATCTACCAAGATCTTGATTATCAAGATAACCAGATCTAGGTATACAAACTATCATATTCGGATAATGAAGAATACCACCAAATGATAGTTTGTCGATCTATTACGACTAGCAAATAAGATGTCTATCAAAGATAAACAAATCTTGTCGGATCCTATCCGATCAAGTGTGTGCAGGAATTTAAATCACAAAGATACGAAACCAATAAAAATATTTTTGTCTTCAAATTTTCAATATCTTCTTCTGTACCTGCACAAATGAACTTGATTCCCTTATGATCGATCACGCGTGAAAAGACGAAGGTACCCAAATACACCGCGATTTTTTAATATCAACCTATAAGTCCTATACCTTGTGTGATTTTCTATGGACGAAGTCGAGACATATACGACAACAAGATATTTACTTGACAATAGTTACAGTAATAAAACCGATTGACTATAGGATCAATGTCAAGTAATTCGGATTAACGCATAATAGTATTATTTACTTAATTATGATAACAATTATAATGCGGAAGTAAAGTATGTTAGAGCATAGCTCGGTTTAACCCACCAAGTGTTGGTATGTCAAGTTTGGTTGTCATATTTTAGTATCAAAACTCATCTAGAATCGCTTGATTAAATACTAGAGTCAACTTCGTTTAGGTTAGACTAGAAAGTCTAGGAATGTTGAGGCGTACAAGTATTACTCCAAAGACCTGAAGAATGTGAAGAAGTAATGACTACAATGAGGACATCATCCTTCCACTTGAGGTTAGTAATATTGACTTAATCTTGTTTCCATTCCTAACGTATCTTTCAAGTCGGATTATATTAAAAACATAATATGCGAAGCTGTATATAAATAATACTCTAGTGGTTAGACTTGGTCATAACATTATGATCAAAGTGTCAAGGAATCTATTGAATTATGAAGTATAAACACTTATCTTTTGGAACTTCGTAAATACGACATCAACATAATCTTTGTATATAGTCTCTTATTTATGTGTAAGATATAAGTATGATTTCACCCTAGGAAATAATGTTTTATAACATTTGTTTAAAGGAAGTACATATATGAACTTGTTTTATAATCGAAAGGAAATCATGATTGGTCAGGTTCTTTATTGAATATCTTTTGAATGACCAATATAAGATGACAAGGTATAATCTATCTTAACTTGTTGAGATTTGAGGTATAACCGGTCATAGCCTATATTGTGTAGCATGTTGTAATCGGTCACAAGCTACTTTGTGAAGCATGGTGTAATCGGTCACAAGCTACATTGGGAAGTTAGTTGTAATCAGTCACAAGCTACCTTTTGGAAGCATGGGGTAACCAGTCACAAGCTAATTTGGGAAGTTAGTTGTAATCGGTCACAAGTTTCTCTGGGAACCAAGGTGTAACAGATCACAAGCTAACTCGGGAAGTAAGGTGTAACAGATCACAAGCTACCTATGGGAAGCAAGGTGTAACTGGTCACAACCTGGTTTGGGAAGCATGGTATAACCTATCACAACTTACATTGTGAGGTTGGTACAACAGATCCCAAGGAGCAAAACCGAGTTTCCAATATTCACATATATCTTTATGTTTTGTGTGAAGCTTGGAATTAGGGTTTGCTAAGAAACTTCTATATGTCGACATATTTGAACATGTACATAACTCTTATTACAGATATTCCTTGATACTCAAGGTGATCCCAGGTCCGAAAAATTGGAAAGCATTTAATTATGATTTTCATAATATATGTTTTAATTACCAGCAATTCCAAACCCTAGTTATCCTTCTTAAAACATAAGAATAAATTCTCATAAGAAGTTTCCTAGACATAATAAAACAACTCTAAAAACCAAAAACAAACTCAATGTTGAGTTAAAGAACACTTTCGGAACCCTCACGCGTCTTGAGACCTTTGAGCTTGCAATTAACAGCATCCACTGCTTCTTCGGAGAAGATGTCCTCATTGAGAATATCTATAACATGTGTCTTCATGAGAACAATATCAGAGTTAACCTTTTTCAACTCAGTTCGTAACACATCGAGACCCTTCATAGTATCAACGAGCTGCAGTTTCGCTTCCTCAAAGTATTTAAGAAAATCATGAACCACTTCGGCTGAAACCATCTCATCATTCTCTACATCTTGATGAGTATAAGCATAGTAGCATGGGACATCAGAATAATCATCAGGATTTTGATATTTGATATCATCAACTTCTACTAGGGTTCTTTTCTTCTTCCCTTTGGACCCGAAACCAATACCTTTATCAAGAAAACCTCTTGCAAAATTACAAGTGCGAGAAGGTGATGACATTCTTGACAAAGTCCAAAATAACCTAGAGTGCGTACGTGACTCAATAGGATCGGTATTTAAATGGTTTCTTAGGGAATAACTTTAGGGTTTCTAAAGATTGGTTCGTGACAAGTCAGTGTGGATACCTGTACGAAAACCAATATGGTCCCCAAAACAAAACTTAAAAACTGTAAAGTACCTCTTTACAAGGTAAAAAGTACACAACAAAATTTTTGCTACGTGAAAAGTTTCTTTCAGAACTTTTTGGCTCAATAAATTTTCTATACTCATAGGAGGAAAAATTTAGAGCACAAAAGTAGCTACAACTTAATTGGAAAAAAAAAACTTTTCAAAAATAAAATAAAATAGACAATCGAAGTGATTCTCGAAACAAAACAATACTTAGGAAAAACTATCTGTTGACAATAGTTTAGCTATGAACGATAAGAAAATAGCTCAACTAATCAGAAATCATTTTACCAATAATACCCGATTATTAGCATATCTTACTCAACAAGGTTTTTCATGAGTAAGAATTCATCCCTTGTGATTAATTAACACAAGTATGAGCTTTATGCTCATCAAATGAAAATTTTCCATGGTTAATCCTCTTTTTCCTTCTAATTTTTGGAGGAAACCCTATTTGATGTGAAAAAGTATCATACAACTTACTATCATCAAAGTATGAGACTAAGTTTGAACCCTTACCATAAGAAATTTGTTTGGAGGATTTTGAAAGCCTGTTGATAAGATCCTTGTATCCTTCAATTATCAGATTAAGGTTGTCCTTCATATCTCCATTGTTGTTTTCACCTACTAACACCTTTCTCACATCTTGAACATCATCATTCACCTTAGGTTGAGAAGGACTTTTCTGAAATCTCCTTGACCGATTTGTATTAATGCTACAATCTGTTCGAACGTCCGATGAGCAGATTGAACTGACAATCCTGAAAGAATTCACAGGGTGAGTACTAAAACCAATGGGTTCATACATCCGAATGTCAGTTACATCTTTGAGTATTAAATCTAAGGTGTGTTGAAGTCGACCAAAATAATTGTCATTCAACCTCAGTTTGCTCTTCCATATAACATGTCCTTTCGAATCACAAAAGAGACATACTTTCTGATTGCCGGAGTGATTAGAGTGTAGGATTAGTAACATCGTTAGAAGATTTCTTCCTTCCGTGAGATGTGGTGTTTCCTTGATCAGTGGAAGGACCAAGCACCTCTTTAGCACTAGGAAGGGTTTGCAGTTTAGCTTCTGAAACAGGTTTCATTAGAGAAACATGATTACAAGTAGTCATATTTTCTAACATCGCTATTGAATAAGAAGTAATTGGTATAGTGGACTCCATAGAGCATCCTTTACATTGAATAGAGAGATTACTCAATAGACGTTCTATTTCCAGGTCATCTTCCTTGAGTTTAGACTCGAGTAAGGTTCGGGATGAACACACTACAACATTTTCCTTATGAAAAACCCTTAATTGGGAATCACGATCTTTTACCATACCAATCATCATATTGACCTTGTGTTTCAGCCTATTGATTTCAACTGCCTGGATTCTAACAAGTTTTAGAATCGCTGCACTTTCTTGGGCTGCTTCCCTTTTTATTTCAGAGTCAGACTCGTCAGTAAGATAATCAGGGTAACACTTATCAATACAAGAACAATGGTAAAAGGAAATTCCGGGTCTGCCTGTTCATTTTGTTTGACGCTGAGTTGGCATTTGTGCATTTTGAATTTCATTATCCTTCCTTTATGCTTTTGAAGGAGCCTCGGATATTGGAGAAGCGTGCTTGTTCTGTTGTGCCTCGGCCTTCCTTTTGCTCCCTTCAGCAACAACGTTTGTGGAAGGTTAGAGATTGTATTGTTTATTTACCAGATGTTGGTTGCCGTGAGTTTCATGAGGTTCTTCGACTTTTGTAGTCTTTGCTCTTTCCAGTAAAGCGGGTGCGGTAGTTGCTGATCGTTTGGATGCTTCATGAAGTTCTGAGAAAGTCTGGAATCCGAGATTTTCCAATAAGTCTAAGTAGACCGGGATCATTCCGTTTATGCACAAGTTTACAAGTTGTTGCTCTGTAACATTTGGATCATGATAGTCCAAAGCTTGAACTCTGAACCTTTTCACATAATCATTGGGATCTTCATTGTTCCTCTGAAAAATCCTTCCCAAATCATAGAGAGTGACTTGTTCTGAAACAAAGAAGTACTTTTTGTAGAAAGCGTTAATCATTTCTCCCCAACTGGTGATGCTTCCTGGTGCAATGTTATTTTACCTGGTGTATGCTCTGCCTGTCAGAGACTTTGAAAACTCATTCAAACTGACGACATGGTTGTACTTATGCCCGCCTAATGATTCTAAGAACCAAAAAATATGTTCTCGAGCATTGCCTGTTCCATCATAAAGTGTAAATGTTGGAAAAGTGTAACCTTTCGGAAAGGGAACTTTCTGTATTGCAGAAGGATGTGGAGGTTGGTGACTGTGGACAGATGATGTCTTGTCTTTTCCTCGATCCTCTAGAAAGCGTTCCAAATCTTCACGAGTGATGAAACTCGCTGGTTCCTTTGATGGTGAGTTATATGCAGTATGGCGGACTTCATCATCTTCTACGATGTGGATTGGGGAAATTTCAGGATCGGCAGTCGAGGATGTTTCCTTAGATTTTCTTTTCTCCGATTGGCGTTGGGGCTGAGGTTGCTCAGGTGACAACTTGTCTGTGAGAGTCTTGGGATAAGCGCATAACTCTTTCTGCGTTGTAGCCATCTCTGTTTGATTCTTAGAGAGAACTTCCTGAACCTTCATGAGATCAGCTATGGTAGGTGGATCTTCTCTGATTTCTTCAGGAGCTCGTCCGAAGAGAGGATTATTGCCTGTACCGGTGTTGGTTTTAGCATGAACACCAGTATTGTTGGTTTGAGGGGTAGTATCAATAGCGTCGTTATTGGAAACGGGAAGAGTGACTGGAGTACCACCACTGTTGCTAGTACTAGCATTGTTTGGGTTAGGATTTGTAACTGAGCCTGACCTAAGATCAACCATCTTTGAGAAAATTGAGATTGCAACCGAGAGATAAATCTCCCACTGTGGTCGCCAATATGTTGATGGGTGAAAACGATTCGCTGGTTTTCGAGTAACAGTGGTGAGATGAGCGGTTCCTCGAACGAGCAAATTGCCTTAACCTTTAGCAAATAGATGCACTGCACGAGAGTGCTTTGAGTTCGAGAAATCAATCTGTAGGACTCCGGCCTAAACCAAGACAATGGCTGTTCCAGAGTCAATTCAATCACAAAGAGGGATGAGGGTCGATTTGTAGGAGGGAAGCTGAGAAGTGTGTGAGATCTATGAGATCAAGGATTATGGATGTGTTGTAGACTTTGCAAGTTTTGTGAACTTTTAAGTTCGAATAAGATAAGTTCTGATTGATTGAATTCTGTTTTGTTGAGAGTTCTTGTTCAAATTAGAATTTTCCCCCTTTAATCGTAGATTCAGAAACATATTTATATTACAAGGGTAATAGACACATTGATCCCAGTAAGTGTGACGGTTGCTAGAGTGAAAGAGTGGGAAAGTGGGAAATCGTGGTAACCAGTTCAACGTCGTGCAGAGACTTGGTTGATTGCCCATTCACTACTTTGCTAACTCCTTCAACTGCTTGCACGACTTACTCACATTTCTCATCGTGGGTGTACACACGTGCTGTAGGCCGCTAGACCAAAACCCTTGTAAATATCCCCCCATGTAACATGATTGATGTCTCATGAATATGGAGTCTGCAAGGATGACATGTATATAATTGGTCGATTATTGACCTGACTAGACCATGAGTATTAGTCTTGATGAGTCGAGCATGATTGACGAATGCTTTATGATTCATGGATTGCGCATGTCTGTTGGGACAGATGCATAGACGTTGAATCTTGGTAAATTGTGATACATCATTTTACCAGTTGAAGTAATAATGATGTTCTGATGATTTGGATAAACAAAGGTCTAATGAGATTGCTTGATTATGGACACGTTGATAGAAAATGATGTTGAGCACTCGATCTGTCATCGGATGACAAAGCGAGATTATAATGATCGACTGACGAACCAAATTTTGGTTGATAAACCAATGAAATATGATAGCTGGATCGGTGTGGAATTCTCGAATGTTGATAGTTGAATCAACATGAGGAATATTGATAGCTGAATCAACATCAGAAATATTAGCAATCAAATGTTGATAGTTGAATCAATATTGCTAGTATGAGCAAATATTGCTCGATTAATAAATTATTGGTAGCGGGACCAAATAAAATATAAATTAGAAATACGGGTAGTTGGACCGAATATTGTATAATTAATTAAAATGTTGATTGTTGAATCAACATAAAATTATTGGTGTTTGAACCTGTTCAGAATTATGCTTTGCAGAGCATTTGGTTTGAAACCCTAATTTTTGATTGATTGTTGATCAATGGATGATTTACTGAAAATCAACCAATGAGTGAGAGAGAGACCGGCTACATGAGATGATGGGACGACCATGTAGTGCATGGGTGCTTGAATGAGCATGCACCAAAGTCCATTGTAGACCAGTTGGTGAAAGGATGATTAAATGCTTATTTAATCATTATTAAAATAATGCTCGTCTAAGCATTAGGTGGTAACTAAAACCTAATTATGAGGAGAATAGGGACCGACCAAGGGGTATGGAACTGGCCCTTAGTGGTCGTGGGACCAGCTGATGGTCGATGGATCAAATTCCAAGTTGTTTGGAAAGAGTTTGAACCCAATATGAACTGTGGAATAGTAATTAGGTCAAAATCATCAAAATGGGTGAAACCGGCTTTTGCAAGCCAGGGCCGACCTTGGCCAACAAAGGGGGCATGCCCGTGCCACCATGTTGCTCGTGGATCAATCCTGAGAATTTTTGATATTTTCATATGTGCGTTCGAGCAATATTTTGGATTTTCAGAACAGTTTAATCTTGACTAAAACTTTCAATTTTGCTTGAATGAGCAAATAAGACTTAGCTCGTGCGACCAATATTTTAAGAATATTAAAATATGGTATTTTAATGTTTGTTATGAGAAGCCCGGACGGTCGTGGGAACATTGACTTTTTGACTTTTTGGCTTGTTGGAGATTTGAGCAATATTGGAGAAATATGGAAAAATTAGTTTTTTTTGCTAAAAAGAGGGAGTTTCGAGATATGAGAGAAGTAAATAATAATAAAATAAGGAATTGGAGAGGCGTGGGACCGGCCGGTGGGCCCGGTCCCATGACGCTCTTCACTATTTTTTTTATTTTTTTTCATCTTGTGTGAAGAAATATGGAAAACTAGGAGTTTTGCTAAAAGGAGGGAGTTTCAAGAGATGAGGGAAATAATAAAAGTAAAATAAAAAGACGGGGAGGTGTGGAACCCGCCACGGCCGCGGCATGGCCGGTAGTCCGGTGCGCCCGGTCCCGTGCGCCTCTTTATTATTTTTTATTTTGCTTCCTTTTCCTATTTTGCATAGGTCTCCATACTCCCTCGTTCGTCCGTATTTTTGAATGCTCATTTATGCATTTGGGTGCTCGTTCGTGCATTATTGCTAAGTACACTCGCACCATTTTCTCGGGGCTTACTCGGTGGTGGCCCAAATGCCCGTACGTTGAATATTTATTACTAACCCATGGAATTCTGTTGGGAAAAGCCATGAATTGAGGTAATGAAACATTATGATGAAAGTAGAATATTTTCTAGGAATTTGATTGATGAATTTTGCGACTAGAATTAATTAATTGATGGCTCTATGCTAGAAGGCAATCTGTCTAGGAGCATTATATTTATTCGAGAGTCGAGGTAAGAGCTCGTGGAAGAGTCATATTCGTTTTGAATATTTATTTTGTATAGTCAGGGAACATTGCGACATCCTGAAGACGTTAATCCTCTATACTAGTGGTTAATCCATCTAGGAGTCGTCTAATCATTCTCGATTCTATAGAGGAGTGAATACTGAAATTGCTCAGTATTGGTGAAATATGCGAAATATTGAAAGCTCAGCTGAGAGGCTTTTAATAATTGTATATTTATGCACGTTCTGAGAGGCAGTACACTCAGTCATAGATTATAATGGCATGAGCTTTCATGCTTAAATTCTGAAATATGAACTTCATACACTCGTTTGATTGTTGGATCATAAATATGCGAAATTATAATTTTACGATTTTAGCCTTCGTCAAAAATCCACCATCAACACCGTCTAGCAAGAAGCTTTACTAAAGATCCAACAACTACTACTTTTGCTTTCTGTCATAAAGACACAGCTACAAGAACGACCTTAATCCTAATCACAGCCAAGGTAGTCAATATCGGTATTACAGGCCGATATTACAGGTTTTTATCGGGTATCGGAAAATACCTATACGATATCGAGAATATCGGCGATACAAAGATGGAACGATAAAAACGTTTGTATCAACCGGTACAGCCCGGTATATCAGTTTTACCTATACACTAACTGATGTTTTGGGGAAAAAACTGATTCTGCTGTTTTTAGTAAATTTGGGTGTGTTGATGAGAAACGAATTCAAACCCTAAACAAATGCACTGCACGGGAGTACTTTTAGATTCGAGAGATCAATTTGTAAGACTCTGGCCTAAACCAAGAAATGGCCGTTCCAGATTCAATTCGGTCACAAAGTAAAGGAGAAGGGTTGATCTTAGGGAGGGAAGCGAAGAAGGTGCTTGAGATCAGAATGTTGAATTATGAAGGTGTGGTTGTTTTATAACTTGTATCAGAATGTGGAACTGGCTTGCAGAACGTAAGCTATCAGTTCTTGGTGTTTTCTGGATACTTGTGTTGATAACACTTGTGTTCTGTTGAAATAGGTTGAAATCCTATTTATACAAGTCATTGAGCGCACCCCTGATCTCGTAGGAAGTGGAAGCAGTTAAGTAGTGGAGAAGTGTGGCTGTGTAAAAAGTGGTGATCACCACGTTTCCATTACGAGGGAAAACTTGGTCACACTTTCACCCACCACTCCTTTTGCTGTTAACCGTCCGTCATCTCCTAACACTTTCTCATAATGGGCGCGTTGCACGCCGCACGCTGTAAACCGCAAGACCAATACCCCAGTGAGCATCCCCCAGTTTGTGACATGTTTGATGTCTCGAGTAAATGGGTGAAGTCATGAGTGTCGCCGCTAAAAGCAGCACACAGTGCTTTTAGGTCAAATAATAAATTATTTGTGAAATCAATATTTATAAAACATCGATTATGATCGATGTATATAAAGCATCGCTTTTAAACAAGCAGCTGCAAATAATCAATGTACAGGAAACATCGTTGTTTTAGAGCTCGTTCAAATTAGTCGCGAATTGAACGTCTTAAAAAATAGCATAACCGGCCACCTTTGGGAAATCGTTTGGGAACCCTATGGGTGAGCTACCACTTAGTCGATCGCTCCCTATGGAAGAGGGGTGACCGATGATCACAGCGTTAACTTGTTGGCCTCCTTAAAATAAATCTAAACCATCCGACTAGGCTAGCGAAGTTGGATGGACGAGATGATTTGCGGCAGTTGCGTACTGATGTTGGATTATGCAAACAACGCGACCAGCCTCTTTTGGGTGGTCGTTCGGAAGCACTGGGCGCTAGTTTGAGCAGGCCGATCGTCCATGTGCAAAGGTGGGTCGTCAGTGAGCACGCTGACGTCTCCTGGGCCGCCTGAAATTGGATCTAAGCCACTCAATGTGGCTGGCGAAGATGGATGGTTGTGATCGATTTTCGACTGTAGTGTGTCGCCGTAACGCAAACTAGGGTTTCCAAAGCAGCGTGTTCACCCTACTTTGGGCGAACGATTCTATACACTCTTGGCTTGTCGTGGACAAGTCGATCGATCATGGGTGTAGCTAGGTCGCCGGTGAACACGCCAGCACTTCTTTGATCGTTTGAAGGAAAATCTAAGCCGTCCAACTAGGCTAGCTAAGTTGGGTGGTCGTGATGTGCTTAAGACCGTTTTTGTCGGTTTTAACTCGTTTGAGCTCTTTTTTTAAAACAGCGCGATCACCCATGTTTTGGCGAGCGTTCAAGGGTGTAGCGGATAAGCTAAAGGAATTTCGACCGGTCGGGATGTTAGTGGGCACGCCGGTGTTTACCATGATGATCGCCTAGTTCCGCTAGGAGTAGGCTAAGATTGTTGAATTGCGTGGCCAAATCATGTGGTCGTGATCGTTTTTTAAGACTGATATGGACAGTCTAGATTTTCCTTAAGGAATTTAAACGCGTTCGATCGCGCTAACTTGTAATTAAAAAGTGTGTAAACACGCTGATCTCTTTATCAGAGAGTTGTGTAGCCTACGTGAGTGTTTTCATGCAGGTCTCAATACTGACACTTCTGGAGATTCATGCTACTCCTCTGCGAGTGAACATTTAATCGTCATGTCATGCCAATATTGAGAGTTCGGCTGGGAACATAGCATAGGAAAATACCAGGCAGGTCATGCATTAGTGAATAATGCAATAGGTTAAAATTTACAGAATATCTAGGATTGTTGCTTCATGCACTATTCTGGATAAATTTCATAAATATGTTGAATTGCTCCATACATATGTAAGTGAAAAGGTTTATCACTCATCACTTTCAAATGGCTTTTATTCCTTTGCAGGATGACATCGCATTAAATACAGGGTTTTACAATTTTAGCCTTGAACTAAAAAACCACCATCAATATATACAAATATATTGAATTTCACAATACATCTATGAGCGAAAAGGTTCATGAACTCATCACTCTTAAATGGCCTTTATTCCTTTGCAGGATGACAACGCATTAAATATACTGAATTGCTCAATACATATGTAAGTTGAGAGGTTTGAGCACTCATCACTTTTAAATGGCTTAACCTCTTTCTAGAGAGATGGCGCATTAAATACAGGGTTTTACAATTTTAGCCCTGAATTAAAAACCACCATCAATATTAAGTCCCCTGCTTAGTACGTAACAGTGACATTGTTGCGGGGTAAGCACTAGATAGTGACAAATAAAGATAAAACTTATGAGGCAAGGTAGACAGATGTTACCAGGATAGAGGCCGGCTAGGTCTTTGAGCAAGACATGTTTAACGAAGTATCAAAGCACGCAGTGATCGTCCTCCTATCATACGTCAATTGCCTCCAGGTAGATTTCTAAATTTGCTAAACTCCATTGCGCCCAATTGCAAGAAGCTCTGCCTTTAAGTTGTTTGGTGTCTGTACCGCTGAGTCGCAACTAAAATGTTCTTAAAACTCCTGAGTATTGACTGGAATGAAATTGGGTTCATTCTGACTCTTTATCTCATAGGCTCGTTTTTTCCTTTCTGATGACGATATGCTTGGGATGCTTGTATAGGCAAAATCTTCCAGAGCCATTGGGTGGAGTAGACCAGCTGAGATGCATCCCGCTTCCGACGTGCTGCTACCAAGTCTTCAAGGACTGCGTATACACCCTTTGAACTATCTTCCGAATCTTGGATCGTAGTACGGAATGGGTTATAGATGCGTGCTAGATCCGATGGCGTGGCCAGATATGTGAAAATATCTCTGCGGCGTACTTTTGGAGTCTTTGATGCACGTGTACAGCTTCATGTTGAGGAATTACTGTAGCTCATAAAGCTTTGACAGTGGTGATACTGATATCAAAAGTAACCTAATGGAGGGACGTGAAGACATCCCGTGCTGGTAGTCCCCAAGTGTAATTATCCTGAGCCCATTTTCTCCTGAAGATGTACTTCTATTGCATTTGCTGGTAAGGTGGTTGATGAATTGATGAAGGCGGCAATATTTTGGATTCGTCATTTGTTGATCAATGAGCGGGAGTCGTATTTGATAGATCTGCTGAGGCGTTAAAGCGGCTTCGGCTTCTGAAGAGGACATTGAAGCGGCTTCTGGAGAGAACGTTGAAGCGGCTTCCGGAGAGAACGTTGAAGCGGCTTCTGGAGAGAACGTTGAAGTGGCTTCTGGAGAGAACTCCAGTGAGGGCTCCATTAACCCTTGATTTCTAAAAATGAGTTCTTCCCATTCTTATGAGGCGATATGATATGGCAGATAGGAAAAAGACACACCAATAGTGCTGGTCGGCAAGTCGTGTTTTCTCCTCATGGAAAAGAATACCGCTTCTTCTGTTTGATTTTCCCTTGCAAATTACATGCTTCTTGAAGATTTGTGGTGCGCCAACTAGGTATGTATAAGCATGGACGCCGTTTCTGAAGAAGTAGTTGTGCGCTGCTTTCCAGTTTTGTGAAAGGGTTCCAAAATACGAAATTCGTAGACTGAAAAGAACAAAGTTCCTTCTACGGATTCCTCGAGACTGTATCGGGGCTTGGATTCGAAAGAGGCTGTTCTTCAGGGGATGAAAGACGTCTTATCTAAAAAGGGTGTACCGCTGCTGGAAAATTCCCCTTGAATATTTTTTCCCTCCTTTTTCCTTTGCATATTCCCTCTTTGAGTATGTTCTGGAAGATAAGAGATGCTTCCTCTGTAGTTTGATTTTTATGGCTTGAGCTGGTAGGTAATTGTGTTTGTGTTTGAGGGTTTTGAGTTTATTTGAGGTTTTGTTTTGAAATGATTCAAGGGCAATGAGAAGAAATAATACTTCAATCAACTGATAAATTGAAATCCTAATGATGAATGCAAGCAGTGCAATCATTTTGGAGGAATTAAAAATGTTGCATTAAAGGGGATATTGCTAAAGGAAACACTAAAAGTGACATTGGACGAAAGGGTGGTATGGCATCTTAGGTATTGAAGGGTTTGAGCCACCGAGTATGCATTACTACGCCTTCTAGTTTGTATGCATTGATGAGCTTGCAGTAACCTCCCAAAATAACTTCTACCACTAGGTATGGCTCGCCTTTCCCTTCTATGGAATTAGTCGGAGCAGGTTGGGAAGCAACTCTCACTACCATATCTCCAACTTGAAATGGGTTTGGGCGTTGCACCATTACTTTCCTAGATTCCTCATCCTTAATCGTGACAGCTTCTAAACTCTTGATAAAACATTTGAAAGGACTTATGTCCGATTCACATCTCCTAGTGACGGCTGGGTTTATAATTGGATCGAGTCCCCAAGCCTTGGCGGAAGGAGGAGTGACTGGTTGCAAAAAGGGTTGTTCAATAAGACTTACTTGTGTCCGGAATCTGCGAACAAATGCTGATGTGCTCTCTCCAGGCAGCTGCGTCACATTCGCAAGTTGTTGATACGGCAACAAATAGTCTTCAGGATTGAACGGCCTGTTGGAGACCCTTTCAGGTATAGACACTGGCAAAGGGAATACTCCTAGCTTCGCTTTGTTATCATGTATCCATGAGCACCCAAGGACCATATCATAATTCAGGTATTCTTTAACCACATGAAATTTGGCGTGTGTTAGAGCATCTCCCACCTTGATTTCGAGGTTGATGTACCCGTAAGTGTCTCTGGGTTCTCCTTCTGAGTTTTTGATTATGGTTGAGCAATGGATAGCTTCCTCTTTTGAAATCTTTGCAGCTCTCAGCGTCTTGATGGTGACAATATTGAAATCAGAGGCCGCGTCAATCAATGTGCTGTCAAACTTGACATCCTTCAAGTGAGCGGTGGTTAGGAGTCCCCAGTTGCATCTATCGGTCGCGCTTTCCAGGAAAGATTAGGGTTTGGGAGCGGCTTCCCTGACTGGAAACAGACGCTTACCTAATACAATACGGTTGAGGGATGTAAATATGTCTTGATGCTGCGCCTTGGAGAAATACAAAATTTCACATAAATGCTCCATCATAGACTGTACGGTTTTGTGGATGGTGTCCCCAGAAATCATGCAGCTCCTGACGGGAAGAGGGTCTCTGCGAATTCCTTCAGTGCGTAATTGAAGTTCCCCTGCATTTATCTTTTCTTTATAAATGCGCTTTAATTTGTTGCATTCATTGGTTGGATGACTGACGAACCTGTGGTAATGGAAATATTTAGGATTTGTCATTTCTTCCTCGGTTGGTGGGCGCCTGATAGGAGGTAGTTTGATGGCGTCATCTTGAATCCATATTTCCAGGAGTTCAATTACTTCCTCGATTGGGAACGGGAAGTTTGGAGCAGCATCTCCAGTTTCTTGTTGTTGCGCTGGTGCCGCGCGTTTAAGTTGTTGTTCCGCTGCTGGAGATTTTCTCTTTCCTCTTTCACTAGCTATTGACTGGAGGTTGGATCTTTTATTGGAAGGATGCCTGCTCTCCTGAACATCTTTAGGAGCTTCCTCATTATGGGATGGTCTGGATCGACTGAGTAAAGCAGCAGCGGATCTCTTTGTAGCTTCTGATGCAATATGGGAATTGATACTTTCCAGGAATGACGCACATAATGAAATCATCTTTTCATTGCGAGGACTCTGATGAGAACGTGAAAAATCCCACGAGTCTTCTTTCCGAGCTTGAGAAAACATCTCTTGATCATCAGTATTGGTCCAAAATGAATTGTTGATGGTGTTTCGTCCAGAATGAATACGTTTGGTCCCTTCGATAGTTGATCCGTGAGGTCTTTCAAAAGTGTAAATACTTCGTCTTGCGTCTTGACAATAATAGCTTGATCCCTGACAATATCATTCAGGATTTTCATCAAATCGTGAATAGTTGTTAAATATTGAGACTCCATAGCCTCGACAAGGGTTTTAAATGGAAGAACGGATTCAGGAATAACATGTGAAGTATTGTCAGTGCTAGGGGAAGTAAAGTTGGGATTGAGGGTTTCTGAACCATTCCTAAGATCAACCATCTTGAGAAATTTAGGAAATTGAAAATGAAATTGAAAATTGATCTTGCAACCGAGAGATTAATCTCCCACTGTGGTCGCCAGTTGTTTTGGGGTAAAAACTGATTCTGCTGTTTTTGGTAAATTTGGGTGTGTTGATGAGAAACGAATTCAAACCCTAAACAAATGCACTGCACGGGAGTACTTTTAGATTCTAGAGATCAATCTGTAAGACTCTGGCCTAAACCAAGAAATGGTCGTTCCAGATTCAATTCGGTTACAAAGTGAAGGAGAAGGGTTGATCTTAGGGAGGGAAGCGAAGAAGGTGTTTGAGATCAGAATGTTGAATTATGAAGGTGTGGCTGTTTTATGACTTGTATCAGAATGTGGAACTGGCTTGCAGAACGTAAGCTATCAGTTCTTAGTGTTTTCTGGATACTTGTGTTGATAACACTTGTGTTCTGTTGAAATAGGTTGAAATCCTATTTATACAAGTCATTGAGCTCACCCCTGATCTCGTAGGAAGTGGAAGCAGTTAAGCATTGGAGAAGTGGGGTTGTGTAAAAAGTGGTGATCACCACGTTTCCATTATGAGGGAAAACTTGGTCACACTTTCACCCACCACTCCCTTTGTTGTTAACCGTCCGTCATCTCCTGACACTTTCTCGTAATGGGCGCGTTGCACGCCGCATGCTGTAAACCGCCATACCAATACCCAGTGATCATCCCCTAGTTTGTGACATGTCTGATGTCTCGAGTAAATGGGTGAAGTCATGAGTGTCGCCGCTAAAAGCAGCACATAGTGCTTTTAGGTCAAATAATAAATTATTTGTGAAATCAATATTTATAAAACATCGCTTATGATCGATGTATATAAAGAATTTCTTTTAAACAAGCAGCTGCAAATAATCGATGTACAGGAAACAACGTTGTTTTAGAGCTCGTTCAAATTAGTCGCGAATTGAACGTCTTAAAAAAATAGCATAACCGGACACCTTTGGGCGATCGTTTGGGAACCCTATGTGTGAGCTACCACTTGGTCGATTGCTCCTTATGGAAGAGGGGTGACCGATGATCACAGCGTTACCTTGTTGGCCTCCTGAAAATAAATCTAAACCATCCGACTAGGCTAGCGAAGTTGGATGGACGAGGTGATTTGCGGCGGTTATGTACTGCCGTTGGATTATGCAAACAGCGCGACCATCCTATTTTGGGTGATCGTTCGGAAGCGCTGGGCGCTAGTTTAAGCAGGCCGAACGGCCATGTGCAAAGGTGGGTCGTTAGTGAGCACGCTGACGTCTCCTGGGCCGCCTGAAATTGGATCTAAGCCACTCAATGTGGCTGGCGAAGATGGATGGTTGTGATCGATTTGCGACTGTAGTGTGTCGCCGCAATGCAAACTAGGGTTTCCAAAGCAACGTGTTCACCCTACTTTGGGCGAATGATTCTATACACTCTTGGCTTGTCGTGGACAATTCAATCGATCATGGGTGTAGCTGGGTCGCCGGTGAACACGCCAGCACTTCTTTAATCGTTTGAAGGAAAATCTAAGCCGTCCAACTAGGCTAGATAAGTTGCGAGGTTGTGATGTGTTTGAGACCGTTTTTATCGGTTTTAGCTCGTTTGAGCTCTTTTTTTAAAACAGCGCGATCACCCATGTTTTGGCGAGCGTTCAAGGGTGTAGCGGATGAGCTAAAGGAATTTCGACCGGTCGGGATGTTAGTGGGGCCGCCGGTGTTTACCATGATGATCACCTAGTTCCGCTAGGAGTAGGCTAAGCCTGTTGAATTGTGTGGCCAAATCGTGTGGCCGTGATTGTTTTTTAAGACTGATATGGACAGTCTAGATTTTCTTTAAGGAATTTAAACGCGTTCGATCGCGCTAACTTTTAATTAAAAAGTGTGTAAACACGCTGATCTGTTTATCAGAGAGTGGTGTAGCCTACGTGAGTGTTTTGATGCAGGTCTCAATACTGACACTTCGGGAGATTCATGCTACTCCGCTGCGAGTGAACATTTAATCGTCATGTCATGCCAATATTGAGAGTTCGGCTGGGAACATAGCATAGGAAAATACCAGGCAGGTCATGCATTAGTGAATAATGCAATAAGTTAAAATTTACAGAATATCCGGGATTGTTGCTTCATGCACCATTCTGGATAAATTTCGTAAATATGTTGAATTGCTCAATACATATGTAAGTGAAAAGGTTTATGCACTCATCACTTCTAATGGCTTTTGTTCTTTTGCAGGATGACAGCGCATTAAATACATGGTTTTACAATTTTGGCCTTGAACTAAAAAACCACCATCAATATATATAAATATATTGAATTGCTCAATACATCTATGAGCGAAGAGGTTTACGCACTCATCACTCTTAAATGGCCTTTATTCCTTTGCAGGATTACAGCGCATTAAATATACTGAATTGCTTAATACATATGTAAGTTGAGAGGTTTGAGAACTCATCACTTTTAAATGGCTTAACCTCTTTGCAGAGCGATGGCGCATTAAATACAGGGTTTTACAATTTTAGCCCTGAACTAAAAACCACCATCAACAACTGATAATATCGGTTTCAGAGAATAAATTTTCCGAGCAACATGCATCTAGTCTTTACATAGAAGTACAACGACAATTTTGGTAAAAGTACAGAGCCCCGATATATTTATGATATAAAATCAATAGGATATGAGATTAAAACCATACTTGAGGTAAAATTTGAATGGATTTTGTTTTTGTCATGGACGGGGGAAGATAGTGGAGAATATGAGCGGTTGTTATTGATTTTAGGCTATGGATTACAGTTTTTTTGAGTCCTGATAGTGATAGAATGGATGGGTTTGTAGGAAATTTGGTTTCAATTCGGGTATGGAAAGCTTCTAGGAAGACCCTTGATTGCGGTTGGTTCAAAGGATTCGAAGGTCATTTTGAGTCAGAAAGTCTACTTAAACTCTCATCAAAATGGAGATAAAATATATAAGACATCAGGAGGAGAAACTATCATAGCAGATTACCACTTATTTTGTGCAGGAATACCATTTGGTACGTCATGGCTCAAAGAGTCTTTATTGAGAGATGCTTTAGACAGGGAAAGACTAATGGTACATTAACATCTAAGGGGCCATGTATTGATTCTAGACTCTAACAAAGTTGGAGAGATTGGAGATTGTTTCGCCTGCAACGCAAGGAAATACAAAATATTAAAGTGAAGGATAATAAGAAAGATTTTGTCAGAAGATGGGGATCACAATCACAACTCTTGCTAATAAACCAACTTGTATTTTGAAAATCTGAGATATGTGTATGATTCTTATTATTTTTTACTATGGTTTTATAAATATTTAAAATTCTTGTCCTAATGATGTATCACCGATAAAACCCGATATTATCCTTTGTATAGGTGTATCGGACCCGACCGATACGATACCGATACGCGATATTAACTACCTTGATCACAACCTCCAGTAATGAAGCAGTTGACATGCTCCTTGATTATGAAGATGACACTAAAGTTGAATACCATGTCTACTATATTAGGTGCACGTTGAAGGATGCAGAACTAAAATACCCTAAAGTTTAAATGTCTATTTGTCTCTAATATTCGTGATTCAGAAATTGCAGCACTACTTATTGATGAGCAAGGTGATACTCATCACTAATACCGAACCCATTATGTTTCTTTTTTTCAAACCTTTTCATTCGTGAAGGTCGGCTTGCCGAATACTGCAAGTGTCAGAGTTTGATATTGAATGTACGAGTCCTAACAAAGTCAAAACACAACATGTGGAAGATGTGCTTACAACCTTTCGAGGACAAGATATCACTCACCTACATGAGGATGTGCCTGGAGAGTTTCCAGAGATTTCCCCCATTAAAAAATATAGGTGGATAATGTATTTTGATAGGTCAGCCACCCCTAGCAGTAATAACGGAAGAGCCGACATTGTGTTAATATCTCTAGCATGAGCTCGTTCAAACTTTACTTCAAATACGCTAACAACTCGATCGAATATAAAGAATTCTTGATAGGACTGCCATTATCCAAGCAAGCGGGAGTCACCTATCATGAGATCAAAGAAAACTCAAATTTTCTTGTAAATAAGATCCTAGTTAGCAATTCGATAAACTATCCGCGAACAGTGCCAACCACCCAAATATGAATTTTAAACGCGTTCAAATGAAAGAATTACTCGGATTCGCATAGTTTCTGGAAGAACCGCATTATACGCGATTTTCCGAATTTACGTTTTATTCGATTCTTAAAGTGCGACAGTACATCTGCTTTGTTTATTATTTCTCTTTTTATTTTTCTTGTTTTATTTAAGTCTGGGACCTATAACAATAAGTTTGTCCCCTCGAATATGATGTTAGTTAATATTTTTAACAAAACTTTAGTATTAAGTTTCGAAGTTATGACCTTATACATACAAAGAAGTTTCCAATCCATTGAACTTCATCAAACTGGAATATGTGATACACAAAATATTATAAACTATACAACTTTATGTAAAAAAAATTGTGCCGAATTCAGATCTCTAAAACAAATTATACATGTATGTATCCTTTTCGAATTACTGCTGAACCACGAACCATTGACCGGATTTTTCACCGAATTCGACTTTACGAATTCGAATAATTCTTGTAAGTTTGTTGTTCTGTACGTTTGCCGAATTCTGAATTGCTAACTAGGAATCAGATAACGAAGTTTACTCTTTGAAGGAAATTATGTTTGACCCGTATATAAAAAAAGTGCAAATGCTTCTAGCTCACTTCACATATTCAACATCAGTACATGTTGGTCGAACTGATAAAAATCACCCAGATTTTCTTGTTTCCCTTGCGTCAAATTAAGATTTAAGGGAGTATAAAATAATTTCAATAGTTCATACGTACGCTACCCTCGATTTGGTTAATGCAAGATAGAAATAAGAGAATGATTGCAGATCCTCGATCATTAAAAAACTCAGTAATCCACATCCTGAATGTAAATTGTAACAACCTACACTGGTGTTGATGGTGAGTTTTTGACAAGGGCATTTGTAGTAAATTAGCCTTGATAATCCCTAGCCAAGTATCGGGATTTGTTAAATCTGCATAAATGTAATTTATATTCTGCAAGAGAATCAATAAACTGTATTCAGTTAATGGACTCAGCATTCCTAAAGTTATTTTGAAAGTTCATACGCACGCTAAATTCCAGGGCTTTCCCCAGCAAAGACCCTGTTATTTCATGTACGCCGATATACATGGCTTTTATGCCATATACATGGCATTATTCATATTCAGAATAGGATTGGACGCCATTCTTGAATCAATGAGTTATTAAGAATATTATGCTTAATACATAATCATATTAGTATCGTCTCAAGTCGCAAACTCCCATGTCCGAGTTCCTTGAACATGTTATAGCGGCACTATTGTATTCAAGATTTGTACTAAAATGGAATTATGTTTCCAAATCTAGGCCTGGCATGTTTCCTTAAACTCAAACCCTAGATTGTGACTATATAATGATCACATCATAAGCTTCGCAGCATATTGGCTAGGCATGGCCAAACCAATGGCATACGCTACATATCTCATGAAGTACATTAGTCAATTATGGTTAAGGCCATGATATAGACATTGTAGCATACAACGCTTTGGCTAAGGAAAATAGGCTAATGGCTCGGAAGAAATCATCTCAAAACAATCGGCTAAAGTTCATAACACAGTTTGGAAAAATATTGCATGTGGCATGTTCGCCATTGCGCCACATCATAAGCTGTGCACCATCACGACGTCATTCTCGGCATTGACAGCTTTGGACAAGGCCATGGCACCCTGTTGCGCGATATTTACGTCATTGGAAGCTTTGTCCAAGGCCATGGCACCATCGTGCGCACCATTCTCGGCTTTGGCAGCTTTGGCCAAGGCCATGGCACCCTGACGCGCGACATTTACGACATTTACATCATCTCAATAATGAATGTCTCAATGAGATGCTAAATTCGGAGAGGTGTCAGATTCAATCCACTTGGTAAAATATTAATGTGGTGAAGCTACCCATTCATAACGTCTTGCAATAGCAAAGTTGCTAGAAGAATTGAGTCCCCATGCTAGGAATAGCATGTGAGGAAATAAATGACATAAACATGAGAGAAATCAGACTTGCCTGAGTGAGGAAATTCTTGATGAATGTTAATTCATCTTCTCCAGGTTCTTGCTTCAAGTTCATCAGAGTTCGAAATTCCTCCAAGTGCCTTGATGATGGGATGTCAACCAAATCTTATGGATCGGAACTTTCCTCGTCAGAGAGATGTGCAGATGTACAACCAAATATGCTTTGTCAGTAGTCCTCTTTCATCATGGATCCACATTCGTCCGAGGATCATGTCATATCCTGGATCCTCCCTGATTATGTGAAACTTGGTTTCTGTCCAAGTTGAATCTTGAGAGTGATGTAGCCATATGCATCTCTGAGCATTTCTTCATGGTCTCTGATTGAGATGGGAGCATGAGTAGCTTCTTGTCGAGTGATGCCTGCGGATCTGAGGGTTTTCAGTATAATAATTTTTATAGCGGTGCCATCATCGATCAACGTACCCCCAAATTTGTTTCCTTTGAAATTGACTGTAGTAAGTAGTCCCCAATCGTACATCCTTTGTCTGTGGCTGGAGGTTCGGGAAGTATTTCCGGAACGGACAGACGTCTTCCTGACATGATGTGATTAAGTGTTGTGAACATGTATCTCCTTTATGCCTTCGACAGATAGAGCAATTCACATATATGTTCGACCAAGGATTGAACTTCTTATTAGACAGGTTGTTCAGAGAGAGTGAAGGTCCTGATTGGGTGAGGGTCCCTGTGTACTCCTTCAGTCCCCAGGTTGAGCTCTTCTGACTTGACTTTTCTTTGAATATGCGCTTAAAAAAATTGCAATCGCTTGTTGGATGATTAACGAACCTATGAAAACAATAAGGATTCTCCATTTTTTCCTCAGTGATATATGGTAATTTGATTGCACCATCTTTGATATTTAATCAGGGTAACACTTATCAATACTTGTTAGCTTTCTAACAAAATGACCAGGCGGAACCGATCTTAAAGTTTTGAAAAAAAATGTTCTTGTATTACAAACCGTTTTACCATAGAAATTCAGATTGGTTTATGTCTGGTACGTAGGGTAAGTGAAAAATCAATCTAGGGTATTATTGGACCGCAATGGAAACTCAAGCTCGAGTTACACAGGGGTTGTGTGCTAGTTGTCAAGCACCTCCACACCAATTATAAATCGTGGTTGTGTATTACGAAGGGGACTGACGGGAACCATACGTCCAGTACCTATGAGTTGGTGGCTACCAAGCTTGTCATACGAGGTAAAAGATTCTTCTATCATTGAGAAATCTTGTACCGAAAAAGTATTCATGGGAACTTGTTGCGGTATTTAGGAACAACTGAATCTCTTATAATGCTTAAGGATATGCACGGAAGAGAACACCAAGGAAAGAGAAAGTTGTTTTTATAAAATCACAAGAGATATTACTGGTCGACTATGGAGGATGACGTGTCATCCTTTGTACATAAATGCCATAGATATTATATTCACGAGAACTTTATCCATACCCCTTATATCCCTATGCACTCTATAAGCAGTTCATGGACATTTCACACTTGGGACTCAATTTGTTGGTAAAGTCAATCCAACTTCATCAAAACAATATGAATATATAATAATAATGCTACAGAGTATTTCACTAAACAGGTGAAAACGATTCTCCTCAAGAGGTCAAAAGGGATCACTATTGTTGGGTTCATCAAAGAACATGTAATATGCAGATTTGGTATCCCTAAGCACATTATTTCAGACAATGATACCCGCTTCGCTAATCAACATGTTTACGATACGCTCCAAGGATATGTGATAAAACATATTTTCTCTACTCCTTTGGAGGCTAGGTATTTTCTTTGAAAAGATCCAGGTAGATGTATGTGTTATAATTTTGCATATTTGGAAGGCTAGGTGTGCTTAAGTTTTCAGACGCGATACTAAAATCTCACTATTATTGTTGTTCTTGTTAGATAGGAGTTGGATATTTATTCAGCAGTGTATGACAAATTAGGGGACAACAAAAAGTTCGACGGGGCGAAAAAACAAAAGATTATGAAGGATATTAGATGGGTTTCCTCGAGGTATGGTCATGACAAGATTAACTATGACACATATTAAGAAGTTTATTAAATAGGATTCCTCGAGGGATGGTCATGACAAGTTAGGGGTTTCCTTCATTGATGCAACTTCTTATGCAGGAAGGAAAATAATTTGTCGTAATTCTACTGTTACAATCATAGGAAGGGAGTGCCGCCATTTATACTCCGAAGGAGGCTGAGAGCCAGGCAGCTTTGTTAGTAGTTTTGTGGGCCAGCAACAACAATATCCAAAAGTTAGAACTTGAGGGTATAATAATACAATACTAACTTATATAGCAGGCAAGAAGGTCAAGGTGGAACAGAGTTATCAAGCTATTTTAGATGAGTTTCTCTACATAGCACGGACTTTGAACACCTTATGGAGCATTTACATTAGGGGAAAAGATAATTGAGTTGTACACAACATGGTGAAACAATCTAGGATCTCATGCATATGTAGTTTTAATTTGGGATCTCTACCCACTTACATTTCTCAATTAGTTATCAAAGAATTATGTTTAGTTGATTATATTGTTGTTCATCCTAATGCACAAAACACTATTTACTAATTCATAAAAGGGTTACATAGTAATACATGGTAGCGGTTGCGGAATGCCGGGTCTCCCATGTATGCATACAAAATTGTATATTTATTTATTTACATGATCAACGCATTTTATTGATCAAACCTATGCATATAACTATCCCTTGATCTCTATTGGAATTGTTTACTCTGGTGCTGTATTATTGCTTTGAGTATTAGTTTTACATACACCTATAATGGCAATAATACAAGTAATGATAGCAGTAAAGGAGTAGTGGGTGTAAAGCTGACCGGTCTTCCCTTCATGATAGGGACATGGTTTTCACCACTTTTACACGATCCCACTTCTCCACTACTTAACTACCTCCACTTCCTACGAGATCAGTGTGTTCAACTATGACTTGTATAAATAGGTTTTCAATCTATTTCAACCGACAACAATTTTGGTTATCAACACAAGTATCAAGAAAACACCAGAACTTATAGCTTACATTCCGCAAGCAAGTTCTACATTCTGATACAAGTCATAAAACAACCACACTTTCATAGTCTATTAATTCTGATCTCAACACCTTCTTTGCTTCCCTCCTTAAGATCCCTTCTCCTTCATTTTGTGACCGAAGCAAGACTGGAACGGCCATTTCTTGGTTTAGGCTAGAATTGTACAGATTGATCTCTCGAATCTAAAGTACTCATGTGCAGTACATTTGTTGAGGGTTTAGATTCGTTTCTCGGCGGCACACCCAAATTTACCATTTCCAGCGGAATCAATTTTTACCCTACAACACCAAGGAAACAACCTAACGTGTAAAAGCACTAATCAAGTTTAATTCCCGAGGAGCAATAAGATTTATAAAATTAGGCTAATCAATACAATCGAACGTGGAAAACGCACTAATCCGATTTAACAAAAGTCATGGTCATAAGGATATATCATTATAAACTATAATCATATTTGTGCTACTTGTATTCAAGGATTATCACTTTTACATATAATAAACCCTAAAGTAGCATTAAATGTGATTACGAGTTCTACCAATTTGCAACTTGACAAATCAAGCAATCAATCATACATGCGATATTTGTAGTGAATCATGATCGATAATATGAAGACAAAACTAATATATCAATCAAAGAAACATATATTGTGAAATAACACTAATCCATAACCAATAATAAAATTTTAGCTCATATTCATGGAGTTCATAAAAAGAAGAAAAAGAAAGGCTTTCATGTTTCTAAACCCTAGAATAAAAGTAGAGAAGAAGACAGATCCTTTGTAGAAAGATATATGTCTCCCTTTTATACTTTGTCTCCTTTTCCAAACCGCATAAGCTAACTGTTGGTTCTGAAGGAACCCAAAAGTCAAGCTCACGTATCAGAGCCCCAAGTCCATCCGAGTAAGCTACTGGATCGGCGAGTTAACTCGGCTAACTCAGAAACTGGCCGAGTTCTGACCGATTCTTGACTGTTTCCAGGCCATATTTCAGTCATTCCCTGAGTCCTTCCCTATGCAGTTTTAGCTCCTAACATACATCTAACTCATTCAGTCATAAGCAATTTCATCTCTTGCAGCACAATACTTTCCTTCAACTGCAACAACACAAGCAAATTCATTGGCTTAACCAGTTAACCTTTTAGTTTCAGCTCATCTCTTCACTACATATCACCAGCTTAAAAATACCACCAGACTCCATAGCTTCTCAGCGCCCAATCAAAACCTATCACATGCAGTTGCATCAACTCCCATCAGCACGACCACCTATATTTCTGCAATTTCCTACAACTCACAACATCATAATCATTATCACAGCCAACAGTTCCAACTATTAGCAGTTGACACACTCTGTTGAACTCTGTTGTATCAACCACTATTGTTGACACACTCTGTGTAACTTTCACTGTTTGAATAACTGTCAGTGAGCTGTCTTCTATACTCTGATTGGTCTTTATCTTTAGTTACGGATTAGTCTACATGCTTTTTGTTGTATATTTAAGAGATGTTTTTTATCTTTCTATGTAACTAAGAAAATACAATTGATAAATCTATTGCATCTGTACTTTCATTAAATATAATAAATAAATTGAATTCATCTATTATGGTATCAGATACTTATACGATCCTTACTTCTGCTGATAACCACCATTAATAGTGCTTCTTTAAATTTTCTTATTCATAGTCAATCGTTTTTCTTTTATTTCCTTTTCTCTTTTCCTTTGATTCTGCTTCTTTTAAAAGGAAAATCTTGAATATCAATCAAGAATCTCACAAGTACCACTTAATCAGATCTCTAACAACATTCAGTACAAACTCAAAGATGACAACTTCATCACCTGGAAAAGTTTAATTTTTCCATTACTGAAACGCTACAAAGTATCTGGTTTCTTGGATGGATCTACTCCATGTCCTCCAAAATTTCTAACACAAGAAGATTTAATTGCAGGAAATGTAAATCCATCGTATGTTGCTAGGTGTGATGATGATAACACGCTTATCTTATGGTTACAATCAACAATTTTTGATACATTTGTTTCTTATGTTGTTGATGCTGAATCTTCCATAGAATTATGGAACAGTATTGAATCAAGATTTTTTTCAAACATCCAAAACTCATTCCATTCAATTAAGAACAAAAATTCAATCACTCAAGCTTGGATCGAGTAGTATGGTAACTTATCTGGGAGAAATCATGAAGTTAACAGATCAACTTTCTGTATCTGAAATCTCAGATGATGAACTAGTTATGTTAATTTTGAATGGAATTGGTCATGAATACAATGTTTTCAGTAATTCAATATGAATCAGAAATCCACCTGTTTCTTTTGATGAACTTCACAACTTACTTCTGAGTGAAGAAATCGTGGTTAATGATAGATCCAAATCTTTGCTTAATGAAGCTAATAACAAAGCTTTTGCAGCTTTTCAATCTCAACAAGCCTTTCTATCACATCATCGTCAAGATTCTTCTTCTGAATATTCAGGATATTCTTCTTATCCTTATAATTCCAACTACAAATATCGTGGTAGAGGTACAGTGCCTTATACTCCTCATTTTCGAGGTTTTATGCCTTATAATTCTTCATACAGAAGCAGTTTTCAATTACCGGCCAGAGCATCTACATCATCTTCATTTCCTATAAGATCTGCACCACCACAATCACCACTACCAACAGATGTGATTCCTTGTCAAATATGCAACAAAGCTGGGCATACTGCTCTTGCCTGTAGACATCGCTTAAACTTTGTCTATCAAAATGTGAATACACTTCACAATTTAAGTACAATGTTAGCTACAAAAAATATTCTAGGCGAAAATCCTTGGTATGCAGATTCTGAAGCAAACAACCACTTAACTCCTGATGAAAGTGAACTTCAATTTTTATCTTCTTATGATGGATCTGAATCTATTTATACATCTAATGATGAAGCAAACAAGGTTCTCAATCTATTTCTTGAACTACATCCACAACAGCTTTAGCAGCAACTACTTCTACTACTATGCAACATGTATCTGCAGACATTTGGCATAAAAGACTGGCTCATCCTTCATTCCAGACACTTCAACATGTTTGCAGATCACTCTCAATAAATGATATTGTTAGAAAACCTCTCTTTTTTCATGATTGTCAACTTGGCAGGAGCCACAAGTTACCTTTTTCAGTTTCTTCTTGTACTAGGACTAGACTACTTTCACTGTTACATCTATACTTATGGGGTCCTAGTCCTATATCATCAAATTCTGGATTAAGGTATATTATGTCAATGTTATAGATGAATTCTCCAAGTTCTATTGGATATTTCCTTTATATGAAAACTCAGATTTCAAGAAGGGTTTGTTTCAATTTAAAGCTCGAGTTGAGAATCTTTTGCAAACATCTATTATTGTTATTAGAACAGATGGTGGAGGAGAGTTTTTAAATAATAAACTAGCTAATTTTCTTTCTGCAAGTGGCATTGTTCATGAAATCTCATGTCCATATACACCTGAGCAAAATGAAGTTGCAGAGTCAAAACATAGACACTTAGTGGATGTAGAAAGAACATATCGTACACAGTCAGGATTTGCATATTCTTATTGGGTTGAATCTTTTCAAACTGCTAATTACACATTCAACAGACTTCCTACTAAGTCTCTTTCTTTCAAGTCACCTTATGAAGTTCTATTAAACATACAACCAGATTATGGGTTCTTAAGATCTTTTCGCCGTCTTCTTATCTTTGGTTAATGCCATATACTCAGCACAAACTTGAACCAAGAAGCATTCAATGTATATTCATTAGTTACATTTCTCAGCACAAGGGTTACAAATGCTTAAATCCTCAAACTGGTAGATTACTCATCTCCAAACATGTAATTTTTGATGAAAATACTTTTCCTTTAAGATTTTCAACTTTTGGTTCTTCTACTACAATTGATCCCTCTATTCATCTTGATATTTCTAAAGTTGGGTCTTCTACTACATCAACATCTGTCATTGAAGCTTCATCTACCACTTTTCCTTCCTCTATTGTACACAATAATCACTCAATGATCACAAGGGGAAAAGTGGGAACTTATAAAAAGAAGGTTTTCTCCACTAAGCATGCACTATTTGCTGCCATGCAAACTCTAGCACCTTCTATTGTACATACTTGCTTTACACAGGCTAACAAAAATCCTAAATGGAGAGTTGCTTTGGTGGAAGAACATACTTCTCTCACAAACGCAAGAACATAGTCTTTGGTTGATCCAGATCCTTCTCAAAATTTGGTAGGTTGTAAGTGGGTTTTCATAATTAAACAAAATCCAGATGGTTCTGTAAAAAGATTCAAAGATAGACTTGTTGCAAAAGGATTTCATCATCTAGAAGGTTTGGATTATTCTGAGACATTCAATCCAGTTCCAAAACCAACTACCATCAGAATTCTTCCTTCTTTAGTTGTTCACTTTGACTGGCAAATTACTCAACTTGATGTAAGTGATGCTTTCTTACATGGAGATCTACATGAGGAAGTGTATATGACTCAACCTCAAGAATTTATGGATCCTGAACTGAAAAGACGAGGGTACCCAATACACCACAATCTTTTTGTTTTCAACCTATAAGTCCTCTTACCGAAAGTGATCGTCTATGGACAGAGTCGAGACAATACAACAAATCGGTATTCACACTTTGTGTGTTTGTCTATGGATACGAGATTGAGACACTACGACTACCAAAGTGTGATACTTGATAATAGGTTCGGACTTAGCAAAACTCTATAGGATCACTATCAAGTATATCGGAGTTAACGTTTGTGTAATTTACTTTAAATTATATAAACAATTATAATTGTGGAAAACAAAAGTAAATCACACAACAAGTTTTGTTAACGAGGAAAACTGCAAGTGCAGAAAATCCCCGGGACCTAGTCCAGAATTGAATACTCTCATAATTAAGCCGATATACAAAATCTACACCAACTTCGTATAGTTAAGACCATGAAACTACCCCTAGTTTACTTAGTTTCCCAAGTATCCTTGCGCTTCTGACTTCGAAGGTCACACACTGGTACAATTCCTTTGGATCGTATTCCAAACAGTAAAGGAACAACAAATTTGTTTGGTAACAACTCTATTGATTCTTTCAAAATAAAGATATCTCAAGTCATATGCAAAGGCTCTTCTGTTTAATCTGATAAACTCCTTTGCCTGGTTAGATCAATCTATCCAATAACTACAAAAGTAGTTAAGTTTAGATTCGCACTCAATCAAAATAAATCTCAAAGAGATATATTGAGAATGCCGATCTCACGCAACTAATCAATCGAATAAATCTGATTCTAGTTGGATCCCAGCCGATCAAGGTTTGTGCACACACAAAGATATGAGAACTAATAAGACATCTTCTTCGTTTTCAAATCTTCTTTAATCTTCAATAAACACCTGCACAACACCACTTGAATCTCTTGTGATCAATCACACTCAGAACGGAGTCTGTTAACAATAGATTATCACAAGATGTCTTTAGATCTACAAACAATTCTAAAGATCCCGTCGATAATTCGATCTAGTTTGAGTGAATCTTATATCAGAAGAGAAGATTCTCAAGAATAAACAAACTAGGTGCAATCAAAGTTTCAACAACCGTTAGTCAATCAAATCAAACTCAAAACCTAATAATACTGCAATTATCTAGTTTCCCACCAACGGTACTCATAGAGCTTCTTGATCCCACAGAAGTCTTTAAACGAGCGGTCGTAAAAGATTTCACCTAATTAGGATACTTTCCTCTCCGATTAGACGGCTCCACCAGAAACAACAAGAATGAAGTTTGCCTGGCTCTTAGGATAGTTTGCTAGAAATGCAAACTTAGGTATTTATAGACCAAGGATGTTTGGACACCAAGGAATTTCCAAAACCGAAAATATTCTCAAGATATGCAATGAATAGAAAAATTCGGTTTTCCTAATTCCAATAAAGGCTTGTCCAATATTTTCGAAATCTCTCAATAGAAAATCTCCAATTAGTAAATGCACATTACTAATTTTTATTCTCTAGAGATATGTGTTAGAGCACTGCTCGGTCGAACTCGCAAGCGTTGCCATCTCAAGCTTGTTTGTCAAGTTTAGTTGTCAAAAATATAAGTCTTGATTTCTAGTCTACTTATAGTTATGTCTTGGATTAGGATAGAATGTGTAGTTGAGCTTTAAACTTCATGGCGTTTATCGATTGAAGACGAAGAACTACTAAGGGGGGATTGTGGAACTTCATCAACAAAAGGTATGTGGAGACTTGAACTCATCTATCACTCATAAGTCTATTCTTTTCTATCTCTTATTGAGACAAAAGTCGTATAGCAATATAGACTTTACTTTATACACATTTGATATTTCGAGCTGAGTTTAACTCGCTTATATCTTTCTCGAAATATGTGTTGGAAAGCTTTTTGCTTTAACAACGTTCATCATTATTCTTGACGAAAGTCAAAAGATGATCATGTGAAAATCACCTGGTAACATCTTACATGATTTGTGTGAGACAGTCATTTGATGTAGGCTCGGAATGTTTCGTATTGATCATTCGATCACTTGAAAATTGCTTATAAGCTAATAGTTTGTGTGAGACAGCTATTGTCGTCTTCTAAGAATGTTTCAATGATTGAAATGGGAGTTAAGAGCTAAAACCCATGTCTGGATACATTAAGGTTTGTGTATTTAGTGTACAAACTGTTTTGATGGAATTCAGGACCGAAAGTTTGCATACCCGTTCGCAAACTTATTCAACAGTTTAAGTCAGGGTACTTAAGTTTGCATACCCGTTCGCAAACTGATTTAACTTTTGAAGTCGGGAACCAAGTTTGCGTATCCATTCGTAAACGATTTCAACTGAGTTCGGTCATAAGCTAAAGTTTGCGTACCCGTTTGCAAACTGTCAGCTTGTGACCAATGTCCGGAACTTAAGTTCGCATACCCGTTTGCAAACTCAATTGGTACAAGTTCTTAAATCGGCAAAGTATGATTTCATACTCATGAACAAATACATTTATATATTAAGGAATGCAATCGTAGCAAACCGTGGCTAAAATGTTCATGAACTGATTATTTTGAATCGATCCGATTTTGTTTCAATTGTGTATAGTATACTTCTATGAGAATATAAACAATTGAACAACTCTATTAGTAACACAATTAGATTCATTTGATTATCAATTGATCTAGAAGTGTTAAGATGAATAAGGTTAAGAGAAAAGTGTTCATATGGCTAACTTCAGTTAACTGTTATTGAGCCAGCTTGTTAGAGCACCGCTCGGTCGAACTCGCAAGCATTGCTATCTCAAGCTTGTTTGTCAAGTTTAGTTGCCAAAAATATAAGTCTTTATTTCTAGTCTACTTATAGCTAAGTCTCGGATTAGGATAGAAAGTGTAGTTGAGCATTAGACTTCACGACGTTTATCAATTGAAAGCCAAGGACTACTAAGGGGATCTTGTGGAACTTCATCAACAAAAGGTATGTGGAGACTTGAACTTATCTATCACTCAAAAGTCTATCTACTCTATCTCCTATTTGAGACAAAAGTCGTATAGCTATATAGACTTCGATTATACACATTTGATATTTCGAGCTGAGTTTAACTCCCTTACATATTTCTCGAAATATGTGTTGGTAAGCTTTCGCTTTAACCAAGTTCAACTTATATTCTTGATGAAATTTAAGAAATGATCATGTGAAAATCTCCTAGTAACATCTTACATGATTTGTGTGAGACAGTCATTTGATGTAGACTCGGAATATTTCTTATTGATCATTCGATCACCTGAAAATTTCTTTGAAGCTGATAGTTTGTGTGAGATAGCTATTGTTGTCTTCCGAGAATGTTTCAATAATTGAAATGAGAGTTTAGAACTATTAACCATGATTGGATATATTACAGTATGCTTATTTGTATGCTAACTGTTGCAAGTTATTCCAAGTCCGGGAAACCATGATATGCATACCCGTATGCGTACTGGTTGGTTTAATGAAGGTCCGGGAACTTAGTATGCATACCCGTATGCGTATTAGCGTAAAGTTCATGTCCGGAAATTCAACTGGGTTTGGAAGGTATGCGTACCCGTTCGCATACTGGCGAACCCAAACTTAATCCGGCCACTTAGGTATGCGTACCCGTTTGTATACTTGAGTAAGTTATGTTCTAAAATCGGTTTGTTCATGAACTGATACATTTATATATTAAGGAATGCAATCTTTTGCAAACCGTGGCTATAATGTTCATGAATCTATTCGAGTGAATCAAAATTGATTTTGCTTCAATTGTGTCTTGTATACTTCTATGAGAATATAAACAATTGAACAACTCTAGAACTAGTTTCATTTGAGTCATTTGAACTAATTATGGTTAAGATGAATAAGGTTTATATGAAAGTGTTCATATGGCTAACTTCGGTTAACTATTGTTGAGCCAACAAGGTGCACACGTTTAGGTACGGTTACTCATATCTAAATAAAGTCACTTTTCATTTGTGTGTAACAAGCTAAGTTCGATCTAACGGTTGAAAGATATTAGCTTGAGTAACGATGAATATTGAATGCTTTGTTACCAAGGTAACATCGATTGCAAATTCTGATTTGAAGACTATATAAGGGAGAACTCTAGCAACTGGGAAACCTAATCCCTATACCTCATGTGTGATACTAGGTGCGACTAGAGTCGATTCTACTTTAACCTTAGGTTTTTCCAAAACCTGGTAGGTTAACGACTTGAAGACTTCATTGGGATTGTGAAGCCAGGCCAAACAATTTTCTCTGTAGTTGCTTGTTCTGATCTTGCTGTTTTCTATCGTGATTGAGTACTATCGTCTCTAAGATTTGCTCGAGATTTAATCTCCGATAGGAAAGATGAAAAATAGTCACAAACATCTTCGTCTCATCATTTGTGATTCCACAATATCCTATTTCGCTACCATATAATTAAGATTATTGTGAGGTGATTGATATTACTAGGTTGTTCTTTGGGAATATAAGTCTGGTGTATCAATTGGTTCCTGTTCACCTTAATTTATCAAAAGACGGAACAAAACTTCTAGGTATTTTTGTGGGAGAAAGATTTATCTATTCAATAGACTTTTCTGTGTGAGACAGATTGTTTTATCAAGTCTCCGACTTTGGGTCATAACAACTCTTAGTTGTGGGTGAGATCAGCTAAGGGAATCAAGTGCGCAGATTCGTGCTGGGATTTAGAGGTGTAAGGAACACGACTGTACCTTGATCAATGTGAGATTGGTTAGGACTCAACCACATTCCAGTCCGAAGTTAACTTGCAGTAGGCTAGTGTCTATAGCGGCTTAATATAGTGTGGTATTCAAATCTGGACTAGGTCCCGGGGTTTTTCTTCATTTGTGGTTTCCTCGTTAACAAAATTTCTGGTGTCTGTGTTATTTTTTTTCCGCATTATATTTGTTTATATAATTGAAATATCACAGGTTGTGCGTAGTTCAATCAATTAGATAATCCAAACTTTGGTTGTTGATATAAATTGATTGACACTTGAACATTGGTTTTTGGTACCGTTCAAGCTGTTTCACATAATAATCAGGCTCGCGAATTGCTATCTGTTTGATTTGCTGATTACATTGTGAAATAGAGATACAACTCTTGGATATATTTTCATTGATTAAGTCTGACTGTCTAGTTGATTCTCTTGGAATTATATTGGAGTTTGTCCATACAGATTGCCTAAACGAAATATTGGGTGAGGTTGTTAGACCCCTGCTTTTTCAATTGGTATCAGAGCAGGTAAACACATTTAAGACCTTATAAGTCTGTGTTTGTAGCGATCTGACTCTATGGACAGAAGTGTTGTCTCAGTAAACGTACCACCAGTCTTCGATGGCTCAAATTACTTATGGTGGAAAAAAACTATGCGTGCTTTCCTTCAAGTGCGTGATTTTCAATCATGGGTTTATGTTGTTAATGGCTATGATCCTCCAATGGTTACAGTAGACGGTGTTTCTATTACAAAGGATATTGGTAGATATAAACCTAACGAGATTCTCGCTGCAAAGCTAAATTTCTGACGGTTTAAATGATACCATTCATGATATTATCCCAGATCTCCAGCACCATGTGACTACGTGCATTCGGTCTAAAGATGCGTGGGATATCTTAGAAACTTTATTCGAAGGGAATACCTCTGAAAAGGAAGCTAGGCTTCAAAACCTTAATTCTGATTGGAAAACCTTCGTATGGATGATGAAGATTCATTTGATGAGTTTAATCACAAAGTGTCTGAAATTGTTAATGCATCTTTTGCGTTGGGTAAGACTATTCCTGAAAAGGACATTGTGATGAAAACTCTTAGATCGTTGCCATCCAAATACGATTCTAAGAAACATGCCATCGTTGAAAGAAATAACCTTGATACACTTTCCAGAAATATTCTTGTTGGAAAGTTAAAAATACTTGATCTTGATCAGAACACAGCCAGAACATCTGCGTTCAATGCTGTGACCATCACAAGTGAATCTTCTAACTTGTCGTGGGATGATGAATGTTGTTCCAATCATGTTGATTTTGATAAATCACTAATTGCATAAAAGATCAAGGATATTGTAAAAAGAAGCAAAAGATGTGAGAAACGTATCTCTCTGGTTAATGCTTTAGATGATTCAATACAAGAAAAATTATCCCAGGTTGTCAATATCTTGCATGTTTCCGATGTGTGCAATGAATTTTCAGCTCTCATAGCAGAAACTTCCCCAACTCAAATTCTGATTCAGAGTTTAAGTCTGACACTGAGATTTTTGAATTCTTGGATAAGTATGAAGAAATTCACCAAGAAAATCTTCAACTAAAGGCTGCGTTGGAGAAATTTGAATCATCACTTCCGGTGAAAAATCTTGAGATAGATTGTCTTAATGATGAATTCACCAGGACCCTATCTCTGAAAGAAAAAGAGATTAATACTCTTAAGTGTGACCTGCAAAGGCTGTCTGGAAGTTCTGACGAAATATCAGCAATGTTATTCGGTCAGAAGTCTTTTGGAAACACAAATGGTTTAGGGTTCAAAAGCAAAACTGTGAGCACAAACAACTCTTTAGTTCCAGCCGGTTTTGGAATAGTAGATGATGAATGTTGTGATAAACAGGAGGCAAATAAGAAAGACAATAAATCTTCCTTGATTTGTTCGTTTTGTGGAAATGCAAATCATGTCAAAAATAAGTGTTGGAAAATCAAGAGGAAAAACAAAAGGATTGCCAAACTTCAAAATGACATGCAAAGAATGAATCTGGACTTGGGTAATCAACATGGTACTCTTGAAGACAAGAAGAAATCTAAAAAACCCAGATTCAGACAAGGTAAGAAGTCTGCTTATATAACAAACCTTGATAAGTCACTGTGTGATAAAAGATGTTAGCATACTGAAAAAGCGGGGGTCTAACAACCTCACCCAATATTTTGTTTAGAAATCTGTATGGAAAAACTCCAATATAATTCCAAGAGAATCAACTAGACAGTCAGACTCAATCAATGGAAATATATCCAAGAGTTATATCTAAATTTCTCAATTCAATCTGCAATCATACAAATTGGAATTTACGAGCCCGGTTGAATATAAGAAATAACTTGGACGGTATCAAAAACCAATATCCAAGGGTCAATCAATTTAATCAACAACCCAAAGGTCGGATTCACAAACTGATTGAACTTATGCACAACCTGTGATATTTCAATTATATAAACAAATATAATGCGGAAAAGAAATAACACAGACACCAGAAATTTTGTTAACGAGGAAACCGCAAATGCAGAAAACCCCCGGGACCTAGTCCATATTTGAACACCACACTGTATTAAGCTGCTACAGACACTAGCCTACTCCAAGTTAACTTCGGACTGGAATGTAGTTGAGCCCTAACCAATCTCACACTGATCAAGGTACAATCGCGTTCCTTACGCCTCTGAATCCCAGTAGGACTCCGTGCACTTGATTCCCTTAGCTGATCTCACCCACAACTAATAGTTGCTACGACCCAAAGTCGAAGACTTGAGAAACCAATCTGTCTCACACATAAAAGTCTATGGAAGAGATGAATCTGTCTCCCACAGAAATACATAAAAGTTTTGTTCCGTCTTTTGATAAATCAAAGTGAACAGGAACCAATTGATACACAAGACTTATATTCCCGAAGAACAACCTAGTAATATCAATCACGTCACAATAATCTTAATCGTATGGTAGTGATGTGATTTCAACTTTGTTGTAGTAAAAGGTTCGTTGAGACTTGTGAAGATTCGAGTTTTTAAATTTAATAAAAATATATACAAAAATATTAAACAATGGGCGAGAGGTACTGGGACTAAGGATTTAGCCAATCTTCATAACATAAGGTTCACTTATTTAT
>JAJJMB010000989.1:522289-539783 GCA_023531105.1 Papaver atlanticum | reverse complement strand
CCATGTATGAAGTTAGGCCTCCTCCGTCGCCCCAGTGTTGGGGTTTATCTCTTCATGGTGAAAACATGCTCAAAAGATAGAAACATGGCTCAAAAGGTGTTTTTATTGAAGGAGAATAATAATACAGCGAATCTGCAACGCTTTTCTGGCATTACAGAAATCACCGTTACAATGAAGTGCTGTTTATAAACGATAAACTGGTTCTGCTGTTGAAGAACGATAGTTATTTGCGACTGATTACGTGTGTCTTATGTTCTTCGTGTTCTTCAGTTCTGCAGCAGCAGCAGCGGCCTGTAAATCTCTGATTCTCGCCTCCTCAAGCCTTATCAGCCCCCAAACTCTCGACCCCCCCTTCCTTGTACCTGGAGCAATCTATTTATACTCCTAATCCTCCTTTAATCCGGCCATATCTCCCAAATAATCTTCATTTATCAATATTATTCTCCACGGCCAAAATTTCCATTTTTTGATCTTCCACGCGTTCTCAGCTGTCAACCTTCCTTATTTATCTTCTTCACGCATCTCTGTAGTGCAACACACTCGAAACTCATGCATTACACGCCTCAAACTCGTGTCAAATTCACTTGAACCTGTAAAAACTTGTGTCCACTGTTTTGGATTGAAACACGTTATTCAGCCAAATTTGATCGGAAACAACACCCATACCAGCTTTTTATAGTCATATCATGTCTACCCACTAAGTTTCAAGGATTGAATCTCACTAAATCACGTCCAAACATCCGATCGAAAGTCTGCCAGTGAAGAGAAACGTTTTCCCGCCAAAATTCATTTTTTGAATTTGAGAAGAAGATGTCCTCCCCCTAATCCTGCACGGGTGTCCCTTTAGCACTTGTCTTATGGGGTGCAAATAGTAATTTTTGGGCGTAGATAGTAATTTTTCCGGGGTTCCTCCGACACATTTTTGGGTGCTTCCAGTGCATTTCTGGGGTGCCTTTAGTACTCTATCCTGGGGTGTAAAACACCACTTTTCAAGCCAATTTTGCCGCAAGAGCTTATTCCCTAAAAAAGACTTAAAACAACTTTATTAGAAATAAAATGAGTCCTAGAAAATGTAGTTATGGGTGAAAATGCATCACACTTACGTGCTTATCAGGTAGCGAAACAAGATTTTGTGGAATCACAAACGATGAGACGAAGATGTTTGTGACTACTTTTTATCTTGCCTATCGGAGATTAAATCTTGAGCAAATCTCAGAGAAGATAATACTTAATACGATAGAAAACAGCAAGATCAGAACATGCAACTACAGAGAAATAGTTGGGTCTGGATTCACAGTCCCAATGAAGTCTTCAAGTCGTTGACCTACAGGGTTTTGGAAAAAACCTAAGGTTAAAGGAGAATCGACTTTAGTCACAACTAGTATCACACATGAGGTGTGGGGATTAGGTTTCCCAGTTGCTAGAGTTCTCCCTTATATAGTCTTCAAATCAGGGTTTGCAATTAATGTTACCTTGGTAACAAAGCATTCTATATTCACCGTTAGATGAAAACCTGATTAGAATCAAGCTAATATCTTTCAACCGTTAGATCGAACTTAGCTTGTTACACACAAATGAAAAGTGACTTCATTTAGATATGAGTAACCGTACCTAAACGTGTGCACCTTGTTGGCTCAACAATAGTTAACCGAAGTTAGCCATATGAACACTTTCATATCAACCTTATTCATCTTAACCATAACTAGTTCAAATGACTCAAATGAAACTAGTTACAGAGTTTTTCAATTGTCTATATTCTTATAGAAGTATACACGACACAATTGAAGCAAAATCGATTTTGATTCACTCGAATCAATTCATGAACTACGGCATCCTACACGGTAGATGAAATGATAACAAATGAAGAAACTATGTTTTTCTATAATGCCCTAATGACACATTCTAAGATTTTATTCATCTGACATAACAACATATCAACATTACCAAGTAATGTTTTACTGAACTACGAATATTTATGAGGAATTAAGTTAACTATTTATAATTGTAAGCTGTTTCCCGTCAATTACAAGTCACAAATAATTTATCATTCACCTCACGAATTCTTCCAAGAAAATTCTTTTGTGGTCATGCATATCTTATTATAAATTAATTTTTTATAACAATCTACCTAAATAGAAAATTCTTTTGTGGTTATACATATCTTATTATAAGTTTATTTTTTTTATAACAATCTACCCAAATAATGACTTTACCCCTTAAAAGTGCGACTATTCCAAATATCCCAAGGTATGTTATTTTTCCAATTAGTCTAAGTTATTTCAAATATTGTACAAGTTTCCAACCAAAAAAGCCACGAAGCGGAGCTTGCGTTCCATACTTGAACTTGTGTTTGTAGATGAGACATCACCTGATTCTGATTGCTTCAGAAGTGTTAGTGCTGAGTCAGTGTAGTCGATCTGGGCTGTCTCGGCTGAAATATCGCCGAAAGTCTCAGTCTCGACTCTGCAGCGAGACGAAACATGCAATATCGCCGAGACGAGATTTCAACAGTAATCTCGGTTGACTCGGTTGATTCAGCCGATAATCTCGGTTTGGATTGGAATATGTGTTTCAATTTATGAGTTTACCAATCATTTCCCCTCATTCTTCATCGATCCACGAACCAAAATTATAAACACATTTCTTCTGATCAAAATCCAAGCACACCCATATAAAAATTTAGTCGAAAAATGAAGAAAAAGATATTTGTAATTGAAGCAAATAAGCTTTTTTAATCAAAAAATCACAGACTCGGGACTTTTTCGACTAATCACTTCAACCACCGCCAACCAAGAGACAACATAACAAACTAAGCTTTGAATTTTCTAATTAGCAGAAACAGAAGTAGCAAGAGTACTGTTTCACACTTCATAAATGAAAATAAACCGAGAGAAGAGAACGAGCTTAACATATTAGATGGGTAAATCTAGGGCTTAGTCGTTAGTTAAATGACAACAACACCCATTATCTTTGAAAATGGCTTCTACATTCCACCTGTTAATATGCATACGAAAAATATTGATACATGCGTTTATATTTGTCTTTTTTTATATTTATACATATTATGAGTATAATATTTGGAATTGAACTTTGAAAAGTTATTCCGATATTTCTTCGAGAATTTCCCCGAAATCTCGTAATACCAGTATTTCGGTTCTGCCCGAGACGTTCTGAAACCCGGTATTGACTACAATAGTGCTGACCTCCAAGGTACAAAAGGTCAGAAAATACCTTGTAGCAGATGCGGGGTGTAGTATCTCCTATATATGTATGCCCATCTGTTTATACATCTACTTACATGTAATATGTATGTCAATTTAAAGTTTAAAAACTATATAATTTATTCTTCGTTCTGATAGCATAATATCTATATTCTAAGATGCACATGTTTAATTCTTTACTTAACAATAAAAAAAAGAAAATCAAATATCACCTACATGATAATAATTGGGCAGTGATATAACAAATAGGTTGAAGAAGGGTTGGTGTTAGCTTTCTACCAAAAGTTCCTGATACAGTTTGTAGTGATCTGAAATCAGGGGAAAAAAATACCTATAATTGTAAACCATATTGAATAATTAGTATTTTATACCCCATATTAACGAGAGTGGGACAAGGTAATTCAACTTTCCAGGATGTTTCATTGAAAATCTGTTTTGTTATTTCATGAGGTTACATAGATTAGGAATCTGTTTAATATGAAACTGTTTGAGATTGGAAATATAAATCTTAGGATTATATTTTTCAAGAAACTGTTTTAGATTAGAAAGTTGTTTAAGGAAAATCAGTAGAGATAAGTCGAGGTCGAGCAAACGAGTGAGGGTTGGGGGCCGAGCATAATCTGTGCCGTCTAAGATTTTGTATGCCCTTGACCCCTCTTTGACTTGGATACATGGACGCCATTTTTTTTTTTAGAATGTTGATTGAATATATTGTGGATTTGGTCCATTTGGATATTTGTTGGTAACACCTTTAGGGAGGATTTTTTTGATCAATCATCCGACAAGCGAGGGACAAACGTGTAAAATACATGACAAATATATTCTTAAAAAATACCAGCAAGTGTTGGTTTAATAAATCCAAATACTAAGAAATCAAAGTGTATGAGCCACACCAAAGCCAGCACATGAATGAAAAGAGACTCGCTAAAAGTCCAGAGCCGTCTTTAAACATAAAATCCATAAGCAAAATAGAAGAAGAGAAAAACAAGAAATCAACCAATTACTTTGCTTTTTGTTTATAAGTTTTTTTTTTTTTTGAAGGGATTTTGTTTATAAGTTGTTGTAGAAATGGGAGTGGGATGAAAGCTGAAAGATGTAACCTAAGTAAGGGATAATGTATTTTATATGATTATTATTATCAAGTCCTATATAAGTACCCAAGTATAAATACATTTTATTTATTTATAAAAATAAAAAATAAAAAATAAGTAAAAAACATAGAGGTTTAACAAGAAACCCTAAAAGGCAAAACCAAAGAGGCTATAGAAGATAGAGAGAGAGGTGTGAAGAAAAGAAAGGAAGTAGGAAGTTTCATCGGTTTTGGTTTCTCTCTATAAACAGACTAGTATTACTGTAGGAAACTAATAAAACCTAATTCATTCATCATCATCTTTATTCAATATTAATAACAACTACTAGTAAGTTATCTGTGTCAGTAGTCTTCCTATATAAACTAAACCCCAACCCCTCCATTTTTCCTCATTCTCTCTTTGTTTTTGATTCATCTAAGTTAATACGTAAGATTAGATAGAAAAGAGAGAAAGAGGAGTTGAGGGTTTAGATACTAACTAAAACAGCGAAACCCATCTCTGTACTATTCAACAACAAGAACGAGAAGAGCAGCACATAATAATAAAAAAAAAAAGGTTTTAACTTTTCATATGGGTTTATCTATTCTTTCATTAGCTTATGCTGGTTGATTTCGTTTTTGTTTTTCTCCATTCAGAGTGTATTATGTTATTTGTTAGGGTCTTAATGTGACTAATATGAAGCTCTGATAGGCTTTTAGGAACTTTCTGTGTTTGAATAACTCTCATGTCAAGTTGATTTTATAATAATGAAATTTTCTCAAGGTTTTTGTGTTAAATTTCTGCTTTTGTAAACAGAGGGTTTCTCAGTTTTGGAATAATCAATAGAAATGAAGTATGTATTGGTAACTGGTGGAGTTGTTAGTGGTCTCGGAAAAGGAGTGACGGCGAGTAGTATCGGATTGCTTCTCAAATCTTGTGGCCTTCGGGTTACTTCCATTAAAATTGGTATATATTTTTAATTTTTGTGTTTTACTGCAGTTAGCTGGAGACATAAAGGTTTCCATTTTCTCTAATTGAACCCTCCCTTTCCTGCTTGCTTGTTCTTAGAATTCCTTTGTAATTTTTAGGGATGTTTTTTAGATAAAGCTTCAATTTCTGTGTTTTGTCCACCTCTTTTATGGAAATCAAAAGAAAAGAGAGACGTAGAAATTTGAATTCACCTACTTAGATTTGAGGTCTACTTTAGTTACAGTAAAAAAAAAGGGATGTTTCTTTTATCTCAGTTTTATTTTTTTGTTTGGTATCACTGATGTTTCAACTTGGATTTTATATTTTGTTTTTAAGTTGAGTAGATTATTATTTTTTGATTTGGTTGGCAACTCAGATTAAAAGAATTTAACTGTTGAAAATTATGCCTATTGGTCTTTAAAGAAGATAAGAGTTGAGATTAAAAAAAAAAAAGGTTACTTTTTTCTTTTGTCTCTTTCTTTTGTTTGTCTTCTTCTTTTTCACAAAATTTTGAGCTCATATACAATTTTTCTTTTGTATTACAAAATGTGCAGATCCATACTTGAACATAGATGCAGGAACAATGTCACCTTTTGAGCACGGAGAGGTTTTTGTATTAGATGATGGTGGTGAGGTAAGAATACTTTTTATTTGAGTGTCTCTGTTGTGAGGTTTTGTAGTGCATTATTTCTAACCCAGTGGTTTCTCAGTATTTTTGGAGTATTCTAACAAAAAAATGCCTGCTATATTCATTCTTTGTGTATAGGTGGACCTAGACCTTGGTAATTACGAAAGGTTTCTAGATATTAAGCTAACTCGTGATAACAATATCACCAATGGCAAGATTCACAGGGTAATTGATTGCATAAACACCACTATGTGATTATTATTTTCCTAAAATTTCAGGTGTGCATTACTTGAAAATTGGGGTCTACTAATATCGCTTTAAAAAAAAAAATGCGTAACAGGCTGTTATCGACAAGGAGAGGAAGGGTGACTATCTAGGAAAAACTGTTCAGGTATGTCTCAACTTGACTCATTACATTATTCTTCCTTCTGATCAAGGTCTCACAAATTAGTGTGACTGTGTGAGAAACCTTAGTAATATTTTGCTGCCTCTTTTAGGTTGTACCTCACGTAACAGATGCTATTCAAGATTGGATTGAACGCGTTGCTATGATACCAGTAGATGGTCAAGAGGGCCCAGCTGATGTCTGTGTCATTGAACTAGGTGGCACTATAGGTATGTTTCAGATTATATTCTTTAGTCAGGTGGCACGATATACAAATTATTTTTCTAGTTTGAGTTAAAAGATTATTCTGTTGCTGCAGGGGATATTGAGTCTATGCCATTTATCGAGGCATTGGGCCAATTCTCATACCGAGTAGGTAAGGAGATAGGCATTCATGCCTGCCGAATACATTACGGTTTTGTAACTTTTTTTCACCGGTGTACTTTCTTTTTAATTTCTTTTTTGTTGTTCTGTAATTTTTTCAATTAGGCTCTGGCAACTTCTGCCTGGTTCACGTTAGTCTCGTTCCAGTTCTGAGTGTGGTGGGTGAGCAGGTAAGCAAATGTATTAGTTAATTGAAAACCTTCAAATCATCTGTTGGTTGTACCACGGATCTCATTGGCGTTTCTGTTGCACTTTTGTGATTTCAGAAAACAAAACCAACACAACATAGTGTACGGGGTCTAAGAGGATTGGGATTAACTCCAAATATCTTAGCTTGTCGCAGTACAGAGGTCTCTCTCTCTCTCACACACACACACACACACAAACACATATATGGTTGTGCTGGTTCTGATCTCCCTAAGTTGTGTTCCATTTACAGCCATTGGATGAAAATGTTAAAGAAAAACTCTCACAATTCTGCCATGTCCAGGTAAGATTTCTTGTAGTTTTTTACGTTCCACATGTTTATATCCCCCCCCCCTCCCTAATTGTGTTCAAACACTGAGTTTTCTAGGCAGAAAACATCATAACTCTCCATGATGTCTCGAACATTTGGCGTATTCCTCTGCTTTTAAAGGTAAGGTGGTTTAGTTTTACTACGTTCTCCTATTTGTTTATCAAGTGATTTCGTGGCTTACAAAATATGTTTTTTTTTTTCAAAATAGGATCAAAAGGCGCACAAAGCAATTCTTAAAGTACTGAACCTTCTAAGGTTTGTCCCCACTCTCATTCTTTTCATCCTTATTCTTGCACCTAAGGACTTGGGAATTGTTACCTTTTCTTGCGGGTACTGGGCATTATCTCTGCGAGTCTAGCCGAGTTACCTTTGATCTTTTGTTGCAGTGTCGTTAGGGAACCTGATTTGGTAGATTGGACTAGTCGGGCACAACTCTGTGACAAGTTGCATGATCCTGTATGTATGGAATGTTTAATATCGTTAAATACTTAAATCTCAGTTTCATCATCTGGTTATTGTGCTCAGTGGCTTCTCAATGTATTCTTACAGGTCAGAATTGCCATGGTTGGGAAATATAACGGCCTTTCAGATGCTTATCTCTCTGTTTTGAAGGTGAATCTTAATTTATTTAGTGCAAAGCTAAAGCTATTTTAATATTTCCCCCTACACTTCTATTTTGCTTTCTTCTTTTATATTTATGCCTTCATTTATAAATGATACTCTAGTGCTTGTTCTGATAAAAATTCTTACACCTTGATTGTACTTGCGAAGTTGTCTTGCTCGTGTTTTATATATCTTTGACAATCATGTATACTACCTGTCAGGTGGCATCTAAGTAAGTTCTTCATTGAGCTCGTCTTTTCTAGAGAATGTTTGCATGGGTTGATTGTTTAAAGGAAATATTGTTTAGCACATTATGATAAGAGGACTCATAAATTTCTTAATGTTAAAATCTGCCTAAGACGATAGATTGATTCTGTATGCAGGCCCTGTTGCATGCTTCTGTTGCATGCCGAAAGAAGCTTATAGTGGAATGGGTTGCAGCTGGTGACCTTGAACTTACGACTAAGGAAGAGGTTACTACTGTCTTGGTTTTATATGCTATTTCCACCTGTAAGATATTTATTGAAGGTTTTAATCACAATCCTGACAATAAGTTTTTATTTCTTGCAGACTCGTATGGCTGCATGGGATCTTTTAAAGGTTGGCTCTTGAATACCATCGATTTAAGAGAAAATGTTTTTTTTTTCCATCCTTTTTGGATTTCCAATTCTTAATTGTCACATTTTCCACTTCAGGGTGCAAATGGTATCTTGGTTCCAGGAGGATTTGGAGATAGAGGGGTGCAAGGAAAAATTTTGGCCGCAGAATATGCTCGTGAAAACAGAATTCCGTTTCTTGGCATTTGTCTGGGGATGCAAACTGCTGTCATTGAATTTGCTCGGAATGTTCTTAATCTTCAAGATGCCAACAGTACTGAATTTGATCCTGAAACTGCAAATCCATGTGTTATATTTATGCCAGAGGTAAATATATGTATCCTGTGCGTCTGATGATCTTACTGACCAAGGAGAGGATACTACACATTTTATTACCTGTAGTTGAAAAAAAAAGTAGGCAACTCAAATAAACTTCCTACTCAACAGGGTTCAAAAACGCATATGGGAGGTACGATGCGACTTGGATCTAGGACGACATACTTCCAGACTACTGATTGCAAATCTGCCAAGCTGTGAGACCTCCTCACTCTTGTGACGGTTCTAAACCTCTTAGCTTGAGCTGCTTTTCTCATCTTGTTATGCATAATTGAGATGTCTTCAAATGGTTTCACCCCATATATTTGGAGTATTCCAGTTCACCTTATTTTTTTGTAACAATTCTTGAACCTTTTCCAACTGCTTACTGCTTTGTACACATGTTGTTATAGCTCAAGCGCAGAGATATTAAACAGAAGTGGCCCACATGAAACTTGACATTATTTACAATGGTGGGGACTTAACTCAGTCACATGGCCAGTGTGGATTAAGAGAAACTTTGAGATGAGCATAAATTGTAAATGCATAATACATCGGAGTAAATACAAAAACAAAAACATGAACATAAAAAATACTAATGTTCAATGATCCTTGAAATAACTGCTTCATCTTATTTTTGACCCGTGTGATTTTCATTTTTGGTTTAGATATGGCAACGTAACCTCTGTTGATGAACGGCATCGGCATAGATATGAGGTATGATTCACATGATTTTTGCTTGCCTAGTTGGTTCTACTTTTTTGTTTTATTTTGTAGTTTTTCCTTGTCCTTTCATGATTTGGAATTCTTAGTGGTTCACTTCGGATGATTCGCATTCATTAGCAGGTTCTCATAACTTTTGTTATATGTATAGGTTAACCCTGATATGATTAAACAACTTGAAAGTGCTGGTCTTTCGTTTGTTGGGAAAGATGAAACTGGCGAACGTATGGAGGTATGCCATTCCTTCTCTATTTAACATGAAGTGTTTATTAATTAGCGGTTGTGTTGAATTTTTGCTAACATGTTTTGGTTTGCAGATTTGTGAATTGCCTCATCATCCTTACTATGTGGGAGTTCAATTCCATCCTGAATTCAAGTCAAGGCCTGGAAAACCCTCTGGACTTTTCTTAGGTATTTGATTTTCTTTCACCTTTCAAATTCCCTTCAGCAAATAAATTAGATGAGATATTTGATGGGAATATTCACTTCGTCATCGAGATCATGACTAGATTATTTTATTTCTTATACCCTAGCAGAAGTTGTTTCGAAATCGATGGGAAAACCATTAAGTGCAAAGTAATCTTTCAGTGGGTTAGAAATTTCAGAGGCAGCTGGATTTTATGCTAAGTTGAACCATTTGGTTGAAAGAACATTCTATATTCAATCCTTGGGAGTCATGGATGAACATTTTAAGCTGAATGTGCTGTTGTGCCTATAGTTTTATGGAACATTTTAGTGCAGTTGCTATATTAAGATCATACAAGTAGATTGTGTTAGTGGGTGCTTTTGCATAGCTGAGACCGAACTTACAGCTTCCATTGAGATTTTATACATTGCATGTGTGGATTGTCCAAAGCATTTTGATCATTTTGATAACTCTCTGTTTTGGTACCTCACTTGGGATCTAAGGGACTAGAACAAATATTCCTGCCTTTTCTTCTCATTAGCAAATGGGTCTGTTTCTCTTATTTTTCGGGGCTCTAGCCCGCCTTTGGTGTATTGTCTCCCAGTTGCTGGATACTTAGAAGTCCCAACAGACTGCAGGCTGCCCAGATTTCTAGCAATAATGTCCCGAAGAGAGTAAAGCGTACTTCAGAGGACTAAACACCACCAAAGTTGCAAATATGTTATACTTCCCGATTGCATGCTTTTTATAGAAAATGCATACTTGAATAACAATGCATGCTTTACTTGTATGTAACAGGGCTTGTAGCAGCAGCATGTGGGCAGTTAGACACACTCATACCAAATTCTGGACGTGCTAACCAGCCCCAATCATTGAAGAAGGGTATTACGATAATGAGTAATGGATCATCGGGCATGAAAGTGCACCAAAATGGGAACTCAATTAAGGCTGCCAATGGGATGTTAAATGGTGTTTATGCTAATGGTAATGGTGTGCACATCTAATAAAGAAAAGTAAAAGAAAATAAAGAAAAAGGAAGTGGACATGGTGTGACTGGCGTTGCATGGTGGTACGTTCTTAGGTTTTGCTCTCCTGTCTGGGTTTGCCTCTTTCTAATATGATACTCAGTTTGGCTAGCCCCCCTGATTGGTCGTTTGGTTGGTCTTGTACAGTCGTAATTTTGTAGTCTTAGTCAAGTAATGAACGCAGTGGGTTTTTAGTAGGTGATTAGCTCTCAAGGGGTCTCGTGCATGGAATAGAGTAGGCGGAGCTGAATCCTGAGTTTTTTTTTTCTAACTGGGACAGCAATCCAGCCAGCTAGTTACACCTTTCTGTTGATCGTCATAGTATAATGGATTGAGGGTTTAAATTGTCTATTCTATTTTTATTTCTTTTCTATTTTTTCCTTTTCAAACCGAAGAAAAAATCATTAACATTTGCAAGGGAACTTATGCCATTCCCCGTGAGATCGAGAAACTGAAGCACTTGTAGCAAGGAAAAATTGAGAGCTTTTATATCTTTGGACTATTACTATTGAGATTATGTGTGTGCAGCATTTTGTTTCCTTGAATCGAACAGGGTCAAAAAAATAGTTTCCCTGAATTAAACAGTTTCATCAGTCTGACCCTTGCGAGTCTGCATGATTGCAAAAAACTGTTGCTGTAATTTGAAATATGTTGGTTTGAAATAGGGTGTTTTCTATTTCCTATCCCTATTTTTCCTATTTCCCATCCCCTTCACAATTTCTCAAATCACTTTACTTTCCAATTCTAGTTTTTCCTATCTACCACCTATAAAAGTCATATTACTTTAACTAAACTATCATCATTTTCATTTGTCTTCTTCTTCAACAATCTCTTATTCCATTAAACAAACCCAACAATTCCAAGTTAAAAATCATAAGTTAGATTCCTAATAATTATTATTGTATACATATTTCTTTAATTTATATAATTAAGAGCCAAAAATAAGTGAATTAATCGTTAAACCATTTTTTTTAATCACCGATGTTCCATCTGTAAACTTTTTTCTTTTAATTTTTGAAAAACTGATCGTCCAGTTACGGTCGACCGTTTATGATTTTAGTCGTCCAGTCACGGAGGACGACTGATGATTTCAGTCATCCCACTACGGATGGCTACAATGGCGACAATTAACCAGTTCTGACCGACTCATTAGTCCCTTTACCACTACACTCAAATAAGAACAGTCATTAGACTCGCATCATCACCACCTGCACCGTATGCCAGTCTAATTCAAACAACACAACTTAGCGATTTGCATTTTTTATTTCCAAAATGTCGTTTCTGAGAATTAACTGGACCCATGACGGGCAGATATTGGCCTACGATGATTTTAGGACCCTCCCTCAGAGGAGAATTGGCATTTTTTTTTGCTCTCTATTTCATTTTAGGATACTGAACCTCAATCCTGCTGTTTTCATTTGGCAAGAAGGAAAACAATGAGTAAACAAACTTTTTTATCATGTTACAGTTCAGGATACTTATTCATTAATGACTTGCATATATAAACAGCTAATCACTAACCACGATCATAGTGTTGCTCACTTTACTAGCTATCAAACAATCCTTAGCTTATTATCCAGCCTCTACAGTACTTAGAGTCGTTCATCTAAAAATTTAAAAAAGAAAATTAAAGGAGTCGTTCAAAATAGAGTTAATCAATGTAAAGTCGACCGAAGGTAAACGATTTGTTGTTCACCATTAGCGTACCAACAAAATTGAATTTAAACATAAATTTCTACACATAATCATACATCAAAAAGAAAAAGTACAATTAGGTTTAGCTTTGACTTCGTTTTGAGAATTAATTTTGCTTTAACATTCCTTAATTTCTTGGGCATCTTTAGAGACAGCCAAAAACTTGAAGGAAAAAAATTATGATAATATGATTGAGGGTGGCTGGGGATTGTGGAGAAGTAGTGGTCGGTGGTGGAGGCGGAGAAGAAAAAGTGATGTTGTAGCTTGGGTTTTTTTCATTTTTGTTGGATATAAATAAAATGTCAAACAGATAGTACTTAGGATATAGGAATATTGGGGATGGGAATTTATGTGCATAGGAAATAGGAAAAGTAGGGATAAAAAATAGGGAAAACCAAAAAAGAAAAGAAAATAAGATATGCTAATGGTTTTATATCACTTTAAGTTTAGACATGTAGGTTTGAAAAAAGAAAAGAAAGATATGTTAATGGTTTTATCACTTACGTTCAGACTCTTCTCTATTTCCCTCCTTTTGTTTGTTTACAACTTTTTTAGTCTACTTGACCAGAAGTGCAACTTGATGTTGATCCCTGGAAATTGATTAGGGGATGAATTCACGTGGTGGTATGAAGTGCAACTTGATGTAGCACATGGTGGTGGTTCTTGCTGCAAATTGGTCGGTTCAGTTTTAGCCAAAATCGTTTACGGAGGCGCCATATGTTGGTTCTCAAAATTAAAACCGTAATCGAGCTGACCAAACTTCGGTTCTGGCCCGCATTGTTCTCGTTCGGTAATGGTTTTGATAATTAATAGGGGTAGCCACTTTTACAGGAGGGAAAGCTAAGTGCGGTCTAGGATATTTGACTCCATGTCATCATTGGGCGGATCTTAAATAAACTTTCAATATCAAAAAATAAAATAAAAAACTTTGATCTTCCCAAACTAAACCGCACGTCCACATCCTGTTTTACCCTAATCTCCCTAATCTTTTTATTGTTAATTACTTATTAACAAACCCTAGATCACATCTAAATATATTGAGACTAGTAATTTGAACCCGAACAATGAATCATTTAGTATCAACCACTTTATTTAGTTTTAGAGAGAGTACTGCTATGTCGTTTAACTGAAAATAACTCGTGCCGTAACGACACCGGTTAAGACTGAATCAATATTACGTGTAACACGATTTTAATAAATTGGCAGTAGTTTTACTAAAAAAAAAAAGTATAAAGAGCATGGAAAACTATCTTATCCATGTTTCTTTGACAAATTGTCATAAGACAATTAGGAAAAATATAAATATTTCATCCTAGTGTTATAGTTCCTTTGAATACAGTTAAGGGGTGAATACATTTTGTTAATGCTGGAGACATTATGCCGGCTTAGACTACTTATTTATATTAGTGGAATAGAGAATGCAATGTATTAAAAGTTAAATGTATTGGGAATATAAAAGTTTGCAAGAGGTAATAACACAACCTAAAAACAACGGCAATGTAATTAATTAACATGATTAAAATCATCATATATACAGCTAGATGTAACTGGCCATGTAATGAGCGATTATTTTCCTTTACGCTAGGTATGATATGTTTTGAATACTCATGTCATATTTGGATGTTCCATGCGTACTTACTGAAACAAACTGTACTGCGTAGGAGTAGTCATACCACGACCATTTTACCTCTATTAAAACAACTCCTACATGATCAAAGCTTAGATATGTATATTCTTAATTATTTTTTTTGTTAAACTATGATTCTCTAAAGATTTTACAAAAATTAATTTACTTTTTAAATTTTAATTATTTTATTTTACATTTAAAGGATTTTCCCTAAATATATAAAGTTTTTTTATTAAAAAAAAACCCATATTTAAAAAATAAAAATAAGTGGATACTCAAATAAATGTTAATATTGTTATTAATTTGGGACTTTTATATGTTGAAGACTTACTAATTAGTTTTAAGTCATTTGAGTTATGAGGTGATGCCAAAGTACATAAATGCTCTACTTTTGATATGTTGAGGAAATTCACCACAGGTTATCAATATTTGTTGTAAATAAATATGTGGTGGATATACACCACACTTACTCCTCCCCCTCGTGTCTCCTTCTTTGTCCTTTTACATTCTCCACTACTTTGTAACTCACATAACTAGTGTGATAATTTAGGTTTAATACCTTTAGTGATGGGCGTGCACTCCATTACTCCTTTAGTGTTAATGCTATCTTTACTACATTCTCTTTATGTTTGCCTATAAATTGAGGCTCACTTCCTTTGTAATAGACACATCAATTGAAAATTTCTTCTTCTTTTCTCTCTACTTTGGATGTCTCATTTTAGTTTATAACACGTTATCAGCATGCTCTATATCGAGCTTTGAAATTTCTAAGAAGAAAAGCAACAGAGGAGAATTGGTGTTATAAGAAAATTTTCTTTCTAAAAATTTACATTAGTAATTATTTTATAAATCTCTAAATATGCTTGCACGGTATAATTTAAAATCTTATGCTAACTTTTGGTTTAATTTTTTTTTGTATGTACTCTACTTGGCTGGACCAATACAACTTTGATGCATAAACAAACAAAGACGATCGATAGTATTGTTGGTTTCATTGCTAACCCATTTGTTTATACCAATTTTGTTAAGGTATTTCTGTAATATCTTTTAATTATTTTCTTAGATGATAACTACATAATTGATTATTGAATCAATTTAGTTAGCCTTATTTGGCATATTATGTTATGTCTTATTGACGATAACAGATCTTAGATGATAACTACATAATTGATTATTGAATCAATTTAGTTAGCCTTATTTGGCATACTATGTTATGTCTTATTGACGATAACAGAAACCATGTATATGAGTTCATAAATATGTTTCATTAAAATGATTTTTTTCCCTGCAATGATTTCATATCTTCGCTGCATCAAGTTTAATTTTTTGGGTGCAATTGAATTAATTCTAAAAAGACATGGCCCATATCTATGGGTGTTGGTGATCAATATGAATTTTTTTTTGATTCCCTTTCTTCTCTATTCTATTTTTTTTATAAAGAGAAAGAAATAAAATCCATCGAAAGATGGTTTACAATTTTTATTCTTTTAATGAAACTATAATCACCAAAAATTGGTGTTATCGCAATTTAATAACCTACCCGGTAACAAATCACGTGCATGGTTGATGAAACTGTAATCACCAAAAATTGGTGTTATCGCAATTTAATAACCTACCCGATAACAAATTACGTGCATGGTTGAAAAACCAACGACCAATTTTTTTTGGTATCTTCGTTCATTGGAGGAAGATCATGTGACTTTTATATTCGGTTTCTATTCCCCTACAAGAAACCATCCGTCTAACCACAAAATGGATTTTCCTTTTGCGATAACTAAAACGACAATATTTTTATTTATTTTTTCGATACGAGAGCTTGATAAATAGTATAAACCAGTTGGTGATAATTTTCTCCATCGTTTCCATAAGATGAGAAAATAAATTGGCGTATTTTATAATTTTTTGCCAATAAGGAGTGAGTTTTTTTCCCGACCACATAATGGATTTTTTTTTTCCAAAGAATATAACGATGATGATTTCTTTATTTTTTAAAGAAACATTTTAAGCCAAACAAAATTGGTTTTCCTTATCGATCCCAGAATGATATATCGTTATTATAGTAGATAAACAGTTTCAAATACCAATAGAATGAGGAATCGCTGTATTCTTGAGGGATATTTAGCAATTTTTGATTTTTCCTCGTGGAAAAAATCTCCAATATTGAAACCATTCCACTTGTAGATGAAATATTGTTGAAAATAAAAGATCAAAGGGTGTGCACCCGGCTAGTTAGCCTATAACATTTGTGTTAGAGCATTGCTCGGTCGAACTCACAAGTGTTGCTATCTCAAGCTTGTTGTTAAATTGTCAAAACTATATCTTGATTTCTAGTCTACAATTAGTTAAGTCTCGGTCTAGGATAGAGGTAGTTGAGAAACAAACAAGTCATCATTTGCGTTCTACCATTTGAAGGCGAAGATCTACCTAAGCTTTTTGAGAACTTCATCAACAAAAGGTAAGTGAAGACTGAACCCCATATTTCTCAAGTTATATTCACTTTTCTATCCTTGAGACGTTTGTCGCATAACTAATTAGACTAGCTTGCATAGACAAGAATTTCGAGTCGAGAACTAATTATTTAGTTTACGAATTTCTCGAAATATAATGACTAAGCTTATTGAACATTTGTTCATACTTGATCAATTTCGGCGGAGAACAATTTATTGTTCGGAACCAAAATCATGATTCAAGTTTATCATTCGAAAATAGCCTGGAACAGTGATATGTGTCATTGATGTTATTCGGGAATGTTTCGAATTGATTTAGAGAAAAATATAGAACTACTATATTCGGAATACAAGACCGTGTTATCAGTCTTACAAACTGAGAAAGCTGTTATAAGTCTGAATCCATATTACATGTACTCGTACACATAGCGGAGTAGCTATATATCGACTTACAGATTTGTGTGATATGCATATTCATATGCACATCATGGGAAAATCTGTTTGTTTCGTGATCCGGATAGGTATGCATATTCGTATGCAAACCATTTTGGAACTGTGGTAAGGCAACAGAGTTTAAGTATCCAAACTGGTATGCGAACCAATACAGTTCTATATTCCTGAACCAGTTTAGTACCCAAACCTGTACGCAAACTGAAAAGGTTCTGTGAACTCCGGAACCGGTAAAATCTTAAGATTTCCAAACCGGTTCGCAAACTTAAAAAGTTTTGTCAACTCCGCAACTCAGTTTTGTACCTAAGTGTGCAAACCGGTACATTAACTGAAAAAGTTATGTCAACTCAGGAACTCGGTTTTGCTCATAAGTTTGCAAACCGGTTCGCGTACCATGACTCATCCGATTCACAAACGACTCATGTATTTGTAC
>JAJJMB010000989.1:421705-506484 GCA_023531105.1 Papaver atlanticum | reverse complement strand
ATCAAATTTGGCTGGATAACTTGGTTTAATCCAAACAGGGAGTTGGAGGAAAAACATGAGCTTGCATGAGTTGTGAGAAATTTAAACGTGTACTGCACGTGCTTGGAAGATTTAATCGATATTATAGAGCGTGAAGAAGGTATATAAGGAAATAAATACAGCTGCAGATGCGTGAAAATCAAAATCAATGAAAAAAATGGAAAAAAATATACCCGAGTAAAAGAAGATTATTTGTAGTTAATGGAGGAGATTCAATGTCGCAATTATGTATAAATAGGTTCCTAGGATCACATAGAATGGGTGTAGAGAGTTTGGGGTCGAGAGGAGAGCTCAGGAGGCGTGAATCAAGAGTTTTCAGAACTCTGTTGTTGTTGCTGCTGCTGCTCGTGAAGAACAGGGAAACATCGACGGTTTCTTCAACTGGTTGTAACAGTTTCTTCAACTGGTTTGCAACATTTATCTTCGTTGTAACAGTTTCTTCAACTGGTTTGCAACATTTATCTTCATTGTAACAGTTTCTTCATCCTCTTCTGCAACATTTATTTTCATATTTGTAACGATTATCTTCATCATAACAGTTGAGAGTTGAAACAGTCGGTCTGTAACGCACCTTTGCTGTTGCAGATTTCCTGTTTCATTATTTTCTCTTCTTGTAAACACTTTTTGAGCCATGAATACATATTTTGAGTTTGTTTTCGACATGATGAGTTAAACCCCAACACTGGGACGACGGAGGAGGCCGAACTTCATACATGGGTAAATTTATTTTTATTCTTTTTATGACTTTTGCATTAAAATTAATTGAAATATGATTTGATTAAATTGGTTGTCATTTGATTAGATGGGTCATGCTTAGCTTAGGTGATTTGATGTCCCATGCTTAACATTTACAATCAATGTTTTGAGAATCTACCTTGGCAAAAATAGAGTCCATGTTTATATTTCTTGAGCTAAAATTGTTGAGAATAAATAAGTGAACCTTATGTTATAAAGATTGGCTAAATCCTTAGTCCCAGTACCTCTCGCCCATTGTTAATAGTCTTTGTATATATTAATTTAGTATTTTTAAAAACTTTAATCTCTACGAATCCGAGTGAACGACAACCCTATTTCTTACCACTATCTAAAATTACATCAAAACCCTTTTAGGGTTTAGCGACTATCAAAGACTTCATTAGGATTCGTGAAGTCAGGTCCAGTTATCTTTTATCTTGATAACTTGAGTATCCTGATCTTGTCCGATTGTTGATTTATCACTTGAAAAGATAGATAGTGTTAGAGCACTGCTCGGTCGAACTCGCAGGTGTTTCTATCTCAAGCTTGTTTTTCAAGTTTAGTTGGTCAAAACTATATCTTGATTTCTTGTCTACAATTAGTTAAGTCTCAGTCTAGGATAGTGGAGTTGAGAAATATGCCAGTCATCATTTTCTTTTTACCGTTTGAAGGCGAAGATCAACCGAATCTTTTGGAGAACTTCATCGACAAAAGTTAAGTGAAGACACCTATTTCTCAAGTTATATTCACCATTCTATCTTTGAGACGTTGTCGCATAACTAATTAGACTAGCTTCCATAGACAAGAATTTCGAGTCGAGAACTATTTATTCAGTTTACGAATTTTTCAAAATATAATGACTAAGCTTAATGAACATTTGTTCATACTTGATCATATTCGGTGGAGAACAATTTATTGTTTGGAACTAAATCTTGATTCAAGTTTATCATTCAAAAATAGCCTGGAACAGTGATATGATAAATATAGAACTAGTATATTCGGAATACAAGACTTTGTCATTGTTGTTATTCAGGAATGTTTCAGATTAATTTTGAGAAATATAGAACTAGTATATTCGGAATACAAGACAGTGTTATCAATCTTACAAACTGAGAAAACTGTTATATGTCTGAAGCCGTATTACATGTATTCGTACACGTAGCGGAGTAGCTATATATCGGCTTTCAGATTTGCGTGATATGTATATTCGTGTACAAAATGGGAAAATCTGTTTGTTTCGTGATCCGGATAGGTATGTATATTCGTATACAAACAATTATGGAACTGTGGTAAGGGTACCGGGTTAAAATAATCAAACAGGTATGCGAGCCAAAACAATTCTATGTTCTAGAACCAGTTTAGTACCCAAACTGGTATGCAAGCTGAATGTTCTGTGAACTCCGGAATGGGCAAGGGTCTTAAGTTTGCAAACCGGTAGGTGAACTAAAAAGTTCTGTAGACTCCGGAACTTTGAGTTGGTTCAAAGTTTGCAAACCAGTTGTTTTGGGGTAAAAACTGATTTTGCTGGTTTTGGTAAATTTGGGTGTGTTCATGAGAAACGAATTCAAACCCTAAACAAATGCACTTCACGAGAGTACTTTAGATTCGAGAGATCAATCTGTACAATCCTGGCCTAAACCAAGAAATGGCCGTTCCAGTCTTGCTTCGGTCACAAAGTGAAGGAGAAAGGTTGATCTTAGGGATGGAAGCGAAGAAGGTGTTGAGATCAGAATGGTTAACTCTGAAGGTGTGGATATTTTATGACTTATATCAGAATTTGGAACTGGCTTGCAGAATGTAAGCTATCAGTTCTTTTATGATTTTCTGGATACTGTGTTGTTAAACAAAACTCTGTTGTTGGTTGAAATAGGTTGAAAACCTATTTATATCAGTCATAGTTGCACGCACCCTGATCTCAAAGGAACTAGGAATAGTTGAGTGATGGAGGAGTGAGATCGTGTAGGATGGTGAAAACCATGTCTCCACTATGAGGGGAAGACTGGGTGGTTTTGTCCCACTACTTCTCTATCATCACTAACTTCCCGCCTTTCCTGACACTTTCTTGTAATGGGCGTGTTGCACACCGCACGTTGTAGACCGCCAGACCAATACCTTGATGAACATCCCCCAGTTTGTGACATCTTTGATGTCTCGAGTATTTTCATAGAAATATGCAGCAGGCTGTTGAATGGGTCTTGTTTGCAATACCTAGTTATTCTGACCAATCACGTGTAAGCTAGGTGGCGTGTGGTCATGTGTGAGTAGCTGCCAGGAGCTATCTATGTACATTAAAGATGTGGTGATCCGTCCCTATAGGAGAATGGTGGCCGGTAGCCATTTTGACATCCTATTGGTTGGCCAAAATTAAATCTAAACCGGTTAAGTTGGCTAGCTGAAATGATTTGCATAAGTTTGTGCTAATTCATGAAATTTCGTAATCATAAAATTCAGATGTGGGACCCTCATTAAAAATGCTGTAGAATTCTATGTATGAACTTGAATTTTGACGATCCGCCCCTCCATTCTTATCAGAAAAGAATTTTCTATCTTCTCACGTAAGAATATTTAGGTTTTGAGCTCGTTTAGGAGGTGAAACAGCCCGACAGTAAAAACTCAAGAAGAATTCAGGAGGAATTCTGTCAGTTTTCAGCCATGACCTAGCTCACCTTTTAAGCTGTATCTTTTAGCTCGATTGATATGATTTTTTAGTATGTTATGCTAGACATCCATACGAAACTTTTGGCATGTAGCTCATACTAAAATTGTTTACCAAATGCTCCAGTTGTTCGTCCAATCTTTGGGTGATAGTTTAGAAGCCATATGGGTAGGCCGCGGTGTGGCCGATTGTTCCTTATAGAAGAGGGGTGGCCGTTGATCATGGCCACAACTCGTTATGGAAAAGGGGTGTCCGTTGATCATGGCCACAGCTCGTTGTGGAAAAGGGGTTGGCCGTTGATCATGGACACAGCTCGTTCGCTGCCTAAAATAAGGGTTAGGACGGCCGATTCGTAGCCTTAGCATGGCGCGTTCATGGCCCGCATAAAGCGGTAAAAATAACAAGTGGCATAGTAGCGTAACGGCGTAGTGGCGCCTACCAGTGGCATAGTGGCGCCTGCCAGTGGTAGCTGCGGCAACTATATCTTGGCATATTGGTGTTAGATCCAAATATGACTCAACGATATTGGCTTCTAGTTGTTGTATCAAACTTTATGCCTAGGTGGTATTATTTGACATGGGACGGCATAGTGGTCTCGGCAAAATTAGGGTTTGGCATGTCGAAACCCTAAGTGGCGCGTGCGGCTATGTGGCCGCGGTATGGTGGTGCTTGTCCGGTCGCATCAGGAAGCGGCAAAGCTTGATAAATCGACTGGACAAAATGTGCGGCTGTGATCGTTTTTGAGACTAACATGGGCAGCCTAGATTATATTCCTTAAGGAATTAGGCGCGTCGACCAACCAACTTCCAACTTTATCTAAAAGTGCGTGTGGCGGGTTTAAAACGATCTGATTGGTCGGTGGGAAAGGGGAGGCAAGCAGCAACATGGAGTGTGGCTAGCCGGCCATAGGTGGCGCCTGCTGAGCCGAATCGGTTGGCCAAATGGCGCGGCCACGCCTCCTTTTGTTGTTTCTCCTATTTTCCGCAGCTCCTCTTTATTTCTTGTTTTCTGATTTCTAGTAGGACTTTGCTCCTACTAGCTCCATGGAAGATTAATTTCCTAGTGTATCTGGGATTAGTTTCGACCAATAGGGTTCGAATTATCACGCAGGGCGCAAAAAACCTAATTTTTGCAAATTGATAAAATTAGGTTAAAGGACTGAATTTTGCGGGTTGCCACAAAACCAATCAATTTTTTGGTGAATTTTGTGTGCTCATACAAAATCAATAATTATGTTTCAAAGGGCATCATAACTTTGCGCGCCTCTAATTGAGTATTTCCATGCATATCTTAATCCTGACACTTCGGGAAATTCATGCTACTCAGTTGCGAGCGAACATTAATTGTCATGTCATGTCAAAATCAAGAGTTAGGCTGGGAACATAGCATAGAATGAATACTCTGCAGGCTCCGGCATTAGTGAGTAATGCAGCTAGGAGCTTAAATACTTATTAGGCTCTATACTAGTGAACAATTCATCTAGGAGCTTGAGTTTCAATATAATATGAAGAGAGACATAGGCACTCATCAGATTCTGATATATTCTTAAAATTCCTTGCGAAATATAGACATATCAAGGTCTACTACTTCTGATGCCGGGTCAGGTAGACAGACTTTTACAGTTTTTTCCCTATACTAAAAACCACCATCAACACCGGTACGTGAACTGAAAAGTTCTGTAGAGTCCGAAACTTGGTAACTGCATAAGTGATAAGCACGTAAGTGCTACATTTTATACCCATATTTATATTAGTTAGGACTCGATATTTTGGCTAATAACTCTATTTTAGTGCTTTTGTATAAAGTACAAATGAATTCCGGTTAACGAAAGAATAAATGGCTAAAGTGGAAGCCAGGAGCGTGTTTGCGACAAAAGTGAACAAAGCCATTCCAGTATCAGTATCACATGGGATAACACAAGCTCCAAAACAGTTACTTATGACAACATGACACAAGATCCCACTAACTATAATGGTTTAATAATTCATTCTCGAGGTGGAATAGAAATTAAATGTGATTTTTGGTGTTGGATTAGGCAAAAGTGCTGTACTCCCTTCTCATGCAAAAGTGGGGGAATTAAATAGAATAACCATTCTCTTTAAACTATGAAGTCTGAACTCATGCATGCTACAATAAAGAAAGGAAATCGTATTTTGTCGGAAGTGGGCGTGCAGTACTTCAATTGGTTGGATTTTTGGTGGATGCCACTAGTGATTATTTAGCACATACGTCATTGCATATTAATATGGGTGTCGTGGGGTTTTGGCTTGGGATTCAGCCGAACGTTTGTTGTTGCAACTGGTTAGGTTGATTAAATGGTGGTGACTGTTCGAGGGCTCTACAACAGCAACGGATATGGAGTTTGGGGTATTATGGTTCTGTTCGAAATGGTCAGTGTGTTGGTTTGGTCGATTCTCTGTTGGCTGGTACTGCTTGATTGCAGTCGATGGTGATGGCTAGATGAATAGAACGGTGATGATGGAAGAATTATATAGATGGAGTTCAAGTTCTTATTTCAAATCTCAACAGCAATAAAAAGAGTTTACTGCCATAGTTTGTCGGGCTGTTTTAGATGGATTGTAAGCTCGGGTAAATGGTCATGTCTATGAACAAGAAAATGGAAATGTTCGTTGTAGGAGTCCGAGCAGTGAAGTTGCTGTCAGGCATTGAAACTACAAGGGATAAATGGATGGTGAGCTGTACTGCCGGAATTAAGAAGCTGGTGTTGTAGTCGTGAATCAGAAGACTAAGGGGTATATCAACTGAAAAAACTGGGAGTGAAGTTAGATGATACTGTGGTTAAAGATGATGATCGGTGGCCGAGAATTAGAAGCGCAGATAAGAAGATGGAGCTTGCTAATGGCCTGAGTTGCAGTCGAGTGTTGCTGTCAGGTTGCCATCTGGATACACAGGGAAGGAAGAAAGAAGTATGTTTGCAGTGGTTGAATCAATGGCTTTTGTGTGATGAATTGTGAAGCGGAGATGGAGAAACGAATTGGCAGCGCTACTTGAGATGCTGGTGTGGGTTGGATTTAGGTGGATCTGATTTGCTGCCGTTCAAACAAGGGAAAATGGATGGATGACGGTGGTGACTTTACTTAGATGGTCATGGAAGATTGTTGCAGCTGGTGACCTGAATTTCTACGGAGAGTTGGACGTGAAAGAAGAAATATTGGGACTGGGCCTTGGCAAAGCTAGTAATGGAACAATGTTTTGGGGACTAGCCCAAAACAGTGGGGGACTACTTTCTTATTCAAATGTCCACCCAAAATTTTAAGGGGTGTCCTAAAAGATTAGGGAAGACTAATCTGCCCTTATCCTAATTAAGGTTATAACTAATCCTAATAACCCACTAATTTAACCACTACCCACTAATCTAACCCCTAAATAAAAACCAAAAATCAGTTTTAAAACACATTTTTTTTATTCTCCTCTTCTTCTTCTTCTTCTCCTCTTCTTCGTAAACATCGACGATTTGAAAAAATTCATCGTCGATTAATCAATTTTATAAAACAACGCGTTCTAAGCAGACACCAAGAATTCCCGGATTGAGTCCGGGTCTGGCTAGCATAGCGAATCTCCCAAATCAATTTGAAGTTGATAAACAACTTCAAGCAAAGTTGGAGACGAATTGAAGCATCAAACATCAACCAAGGAGTCTGATTCCCTCAAAATGAAAATCCGCAGGTAATTTCCTTCGTACCCATTCCTTTGAATCGTTTTTTGTTGAAGAAATCATCAAAAACCACTGAAAATGAAAGTTATAGTAGAGATTTCGGCTAGGAGAAAAATTTTAAACCCTAGAATTTGGTAACCGAACTTTGAATATGAAGAACAGTTCGGCGAATTAGTAATTTTAAGGTAACCGAACTATGAAGTTCGGTAAGCTCGCAAAAAAAAAACGTAACCGAACTCCTTCTTTATATGAAAAAATTGAGTTCGGTTTAGTCGATAAATTTATATAGGTAACCGAACTTTCAATATGAAGAACAGTTCGGCCAATTAGTAATATTTTAAGGTAACCGAACTATGAAGTTCGGTAAGCTCGCAAAAAAATAACGTAACCGAACTCCTTCTGTATATGAAAAATATGAGTTCGGTTACCTCGATAAATTTATATAGGTAACCGAACTTTGAAAAAATATAGTTCGGTTACCTCGCACTTTCTATGTGGTAACCGAACTTTGATCTGTCACATACAAACTTGTAGTTCGGTTACCTCTCAACTTATACCAGATAACCGAACTTTAGCCTGTTAACATTTTGTGTTTGATGTAATCCCATGTTCATCTTTATTTGATAAGACAATATTCTGTTTAGGTAATAATGTGGTTTTCATTCATTAGGAACAAAGGGAAAAAATCTAATCCCCACGTAGACGAAGATTTGAGAACTCCAACACCTCGCGGTAGGATACATCTGGATTTCCGAAACCGTGGTACCAAAAATGCAAAACATGGAGGGGGATCATTACAGGAAGTCAATCAGGAGGTGATGGAGAATACAATTGATAATGTTATTGAAGAAGAGAATGATGATGAAGAAGAGCAAGGAAATGAAGAGCAAGGAAATGAAGAGGTTGAACAACAAAGAGAACATGTTGAGAATGTAGAGGAAGAAGAACAAGGACAGGGCAAAGAAGGAGAAGGACAAGAGGAAGATAAGGATGATGAAGAAGAGGGAGAGGAAGAAGAGGAGGGAGAGGATGAAGAGGAGGAAGAGGAAGAAGAGGAGGAAGAGCAAGAAGAGCAAGAAATTGTTCCTGTTAAAGAGAAAAAGAAGCCGAAGCCGCCTTGTGATAGATACTCATACATTCCCCCTGATAATTTGTGTTTGCCACCAGTGAACCCAACTTATGGTACTCCAAATGATGGAGGGGCCACCTTGTTTGGCTACAAACACTCATGGGCTGCGAAGATCTATGCGACAAAGGTATTCTTTAAGTTCATTTTTACCTAACAAAATGTTGTTTTTTTTGGGACATGTTTTGTCAAGTATTAATAATGTTATGTTTTTTTCGTAGGATCATAATGATGCAGTACGTCTTATTCGGCGTCAAAAGGCGTCCAAATGGGATCTATCTTTGGAGTGTGATGATTTTCAATCAAAGGTGAAAGAGTGTGTTTTATGGAGAGCTATAGAGGATGCACATGCGGATTTTGACGTTGTTGCCGTATCCGCATTTCTCGAGAGGTACTATCCCGAGACATATACAATTCATCTTCCATTTGGCGAGATGGGAATTACTCCCGACGATTGCTCGAGAATAACCGGCTTACCAGTGGAAGGTAAATGTCTTCGAGAAGGCTACAACCCCTCGATGCATTATGAAGCTCTTGAAGAATTGGCTCTAAAATGTCTAGGATGGGATGCAAGAAAGGCTCAATGTGAGTTTAGACGTTCTGTGAGGTCCCCTAAACGTGGCGATGAGTATAATCCAAGAGAGACAAATGGAGCCTTTAAGAAGAGGTTGAAGAAATTCAAGTTGGTAAAGTTGAAGGAAGCCTTTGGAGGGACAAGAAAGAAGGTGGAGAAAGGAAAGTTGGTGATGGACTAGGAGACCCTTAGGCATCATGTCACCGCTTATTGGTTATATCAGCTAGGAACCGTCATTTTCCCAGACACTTCTGGAAATAGGGTGGATGCACATTATCTACAACTTTTGGAGAATCTCGATGAGATTAACCAATACTCTTGGGCCACTGGGGTGCTTGCTTTTGTTCTAGGAGAGATGAGAAAAGGGTCGAGGATTAAGACAAATCAAATTGGAGGTTACTTAACTCTTATTCAGGTAACTTTCTACATTGTTAGTTAGCAAATTATTCCCCAAAATTTTCTGCTTTCAAATAAATTTTCATGTATGTGGTTAATATTTTCGTATTTTCGCATAGGTTTGGATTTATGACCACTTCCCTTCATTGGGATTGGCTAGGGAAAAGACAGCTTATCCCTATGACGAACTTACAGCGGGAAAATGGTTGTTTTTGGACGCACAAAAGAAGTCTAAAGAAGAGCAGTTGACTTAGTTGAGGGAGAAATTGGATAAACTTACGGTGAACGATGTGGTATTTCACCCATACGTCGTACCCGATGATGTCCCTGTAGATGAAGAAGATATGAATGGTTTCTCTACCGTCTCGGCATACTATGGACCAATTTGGTATCCTAATGGCTACGCAATATATAATCCAAGGAGAATACTAAGACAACTTTGTTGTGTCCAAATGGATCCCGACGTGGAGAATGAAAATTTCAATTTGGTGGTTCAAGGAACAAAGAACACCGAGAAATATTTTGTTCCAAAACATGAACCAACTCCTACGGTAGGACATTGGAATGCACTTCGTAACTACTACTTACCTTTAGGTGATTGTGTACCTTGTGGTGGAGATGTAAATGCATGTGATGAAGATTATACGGGGTTTTATCAAGAAATTAGTCATCCTTTTGTGATAAATAGAGAACAACAAGCTAAGACTGATAAGGCGAAGGGGAAGGCAAAGGAGAGGGAGGCTAAGAGAGGTCAGAAGGAGATGCCTATTTGTGGAGAAGAAGCAAAAATGTTATGGGATAATGTGGTAAGAAAATGTCTTCTCTTATACTTCCTTGTTGTTTGAAAGTATTGAAAATATATTTACTTATGCTTAAAATTGGAATCAGGTGAAGAAGGGTACGAAATTATTGAAGAAATTGATGGCTAAAATCCGCAGTGGAGAGCCGATGTCGACTAAGGAACAAACCTACTACTACGGCGAGTGGGAGGGTCTTATAACTAAAAGAATGATGGAGCCAAGTAGGTCTAAGCAATTGAAGAGGGTCGACAACAAGGAGAATGTTCAAGTCGCGCCATGGAGGAAACCGGACGAGTAGATGAAACCCCAAGTGATGAGGAAGTTCAACCTAAAACTCGTGGTAAACAAGGAAGTGGTAAAAGGGTTCGTCGTGGTGGTCGTTAGTGATTTCGTATGGTTTTAGTTTCAAAAAACTTATTAGTTATGGATTTCGTAGTTTGGTATGTATAACAACTTTTATATTTGTTTTAGAACCTTGTTTTTGTTTTTAATTTAAATTGGGTTTGTGTTTTCAATTTTATATGGAAGAAATTTTGAATACAGGATTTTTTTCGGCAACCTGAAATTTAAACACAGGTTAGTTCGGTATAAAGTGGTTGTTGTTAATCAATGCCATCACACATCTCCTTCGTTTGAGTTGCTCGACACATACAGTTGTTTTCGGGGTGAAGGTGAAACTAGCATACTTTGAGAAATAATGAACCACACAATTAAAAGCCTCGGCGATTAAGTGTCCACATATCGGTATGCTCATCCAATAATCCCTTGTGATCGGATGGCCCCCATGAAGACGACGTTGATACTTAACAAATTGCTCATTGAGACTACCCACCCCATCGCACAACATTGTCTTGTAAAATGCCGGATTCTCCTTTAGTTTGGACAACAACCTTTGCCTTATATGAGTGATTACACATCCATTATTTAGCTTTGCACCTTCGATGAAAGGCCCAAGTTGCTGATTGACAACATGAAAACCACAATTACCATCCGGAGGAACGTCTTCGGTGGATATAACGTATTCTCGAATGTATAGAGGTAGATCATTCAAATAGTCTTTATTTGGAGCATCAAGCTTCACGTCTAGGGAAGATGGTTGAATAGGGCAAATTGGAGACTTAAGCTTCACGTCGCCGGAAGATGGTTGGCTTGGTTGAGATGGACACATCGTACCTTTTTTCTTTAAATCTCGCTCACTTGTTTCGCCTTTCTCCTCAATACTCCTACCCCTTTTCTTGGTTTGCTCCAAGTACATTTCCGCGGTATACTCATGGGCCGATGGATCTCTAGTAAATGGGGTTTGCTCACTTTTCTTCTTACGTAACACCTTTGCATATTCTCTTAGTTGTTTTTTAGTTTCTTTTTTGCTTGGCCTACCTTTGCGTTTGCCTTTTGACGGTTCATAAACATTCTCCGAAGTTTGTGGATATATGATTTTCCTCATGTCATCCCAAAATATTTGTTTTTGGAGCTTGGTCATGCCACGATACATCTATAGTACGGTTCTACCCATGTCGTTATCACCAAACTCATCTCCGACTTCTTCTCCCTTTGGAGGAGGGATGAAACTTAGATGCTTCCAATATGGATCAATGTCGCTTAAAGGATTACGCCATGCTCGTAGTTGATTATCATATGGCGACAAGGGAGTCCCATAGACTTCTTCATGTTACATACACACACCTCATCCCTCTTGGTTTCCCACTTATCAATCAACTCGACTTCTATGATCAACAACTTCATACATTGGCGAGATACGTTGTAATGGATTCCCTTGAACAATGGGTGGTTGGCGTATTTTCCGGTCATTTTGAATATACGCCTTTTTTGGAATTTCTCTTTAATTCTATCAATGTCGCGCTTGAAGTAATTTTCCATAGCATTCCACACGGTTACGAAATTATCAACACATCCAAAGAGATTCTTCTTCAACCGATGGTGAGCCGACTCTACTAAACTTTTCGCTTGATTTCCCAAGTGTTTATATTGGTTGGTATAGGCATTAACGAACCTCTCTTTGTGTGGTTCCAACCATTGGCGAAGAACATACGTTACAACACCGGGATAATTGGGAGTATCCCAATGGGCGATAAACTCCACAAGATTTAGATGATACTCTTCCTCGGTAAGAGACCAACACAATGATTCCAATTTACTGTTGAAAGCAACCCATTTAGCGTAATTTAGAGCGTATTGTTTTTCAACTTCCTCTTTTGCATCCGCTCGTTCATGTTCCGGTAGCATCTTAATCTCTTCATATCCTTTTTTCTTGGGTGGACAAATTATTGGCTTGCACCTATTTATCAAATTACACCATATATGGAATGTACAAAGCATATTGTGTGCTAATGGAAACACTACCTCTATTGCATTCATCAATGCGACTTCATTGTCGGTGACTATAACCCCGGGAATATCATCACCTCGGAAGATTTCCTTAACTTGTTGTAGTGCCCAAATGTAACTAGGTTCTTGCTCGTCCCTTAAGAAACAAAACGCCACGGTAAACGGTGACTGCGTCGAAGTACGCCCAACAATATTCAACAATGGCATCTCGTACTTATTCGTATTATAAGTACAATCCATTATGAGAACTTCATGAAAGCATTGAGCCAATTGAACACTCGTTGGATGCGCAATGAAGAGTTGTGTTATCTCTCCGTCCGAATCCACATCCTTTTGAACCGCATAGTCTTTCTCTTTGGCCAAAAAAAAACAATTGTTGCATCACTTGTCTATCTCTCCATTCCTTCTTTCTAATTGTCACTATTGCATTATAAATGGTGGACAAAGATGAGTGGTTATCCTTGTTATCCTCCGTTAGTATTTGGAGCATTTGAATCGGTGAAAGATCCATTTTCCTCATTTTAGCTACCTTGTCCATCTCTTCAGGAGTTAGCTTGGCCTCCATGAAATGTCCTTCAAGATGCTCCGGACGAGGGTGGTTATGACAACCTTCCATAACCTTGTAGAGAACCCATCCACCCAATTCTTTGTTGTAATTAAATGCAAGCTTGAATGGGCATTTAATCTTCTTTGAGAAAGTTTTGTTCTTCCTATTTGTCTTTCCTTTATAAACATAACCCTTCCTCTTGTGGCTTTTATCGGGATCACCGCTTCTCTCACAAACCATTTCAAAGCGAGTTTTGGTCTCTCTCCCATTCAAAACTAATACGCACATGTCTTTTAGTGCATGTTGTCTAGCCCAACTCTTTGCCTCTAAAGGACTTTTGAATACCAAGTCATTCATGTAGTGATGTGACGTGTCATCGTACAAAATATCAACAGGGGTAGGTTGATTTTCCATTGGTTCTATTGGATCAGATGCAACCTACGAGTAATAGCACAACGTCAATACCAACTAAAAATAAGAAATACAAATATTTTCGGCAATGTAAACATAATATGCGATCCTGCCAAACAAAAAGTTCGGTTATGAAAAAAAAATTGCGATCTTGTCGAACTTGTTCTTTGGAAATTTCAAAACTATAGTTCGGCAACATAATTAATACAATCGACTAAACCGAACTATAGAGTTCGGTTATCTAATCAATGAAGGTGTTTTGCGAGCTTGCCGAACATAAAGTTCGGTAACAAAAGGAATAAACTCGACTGAACCGAACCATTAACTGTATACTCTATAAAATTAGTTCGGCAACGTTTTCTGGAAAAAGATAACCGAACTCTCAAAAACCTCCATTAAAACAGAGTTCGGTTACCTGCGTATGCTGAAATGAGTAACCGAACTGCACATACAGGAGAGTTCGGCTACCTTTTTGGTAGAATTGTTAACCGAACTACTATCACCTAGCCGAAATTTCTTCCTGAAATTTTCGATTTGGCCTATTTTTTGCACAATTCAAGCTACATTAACTAAATTTGAGACATACCTGAGTAACCATAACTTCATATTCTGGTTGTGGCCGATAAAATTCATCATTTGGGTCGTTAGCTTGAGTTTGGGGAAAAAAACATTCATCATCTAAGAAATAACTCATACCCGGATCGTTAGAAGTATTGACAAATAGTTTAGGAGATGAAGGAGGTTCTGATTCTGAGGAGGAGGTATCATCACATGAATCACTCATATCATATTTACTAAACTCAAAATAAAATTTTTTGGGTTCTTCCCTATTTTTCTTCATCTTTTCTTCTTCTTCTTCTCCTTCTTCTTCATCTCATTCTAACAAAACTATCCTATTAATAACTCACTAATCACTAACTAATCACTAATTAATCATCACACTAACACTAACTAATCTAACTAATTTAATTACCAAGGTTAAATTTGGTATTAAAAAAAATATTAGATAAGGGGTGACCCAAAATTACTTCAAATATCCACCTCCAAACTTTAAGAGTAGTCCCCCACTGTTTTGGGCTAGTCCCCAAAACATTGTTCTAGTAATGGAGCAGAACGGACTGGGCCTTGGCCTTGGAAAATGTTGCTAGGTCTTATGTTAGTCTCGAAGCAGCACTTATAAGGGAAAAAAACGGACAGAAAGAGGAGGAGAGCTGCGGCTACAGAGCCGAAAGCCGGAGAAGAGAGAAGGGCGACATACCAAAGGCTGCGGCTGGGAGCCGTCTACAGCAGCAAACAAAGACTAGGGTTTGGGGTTTCATTTATCCCATTTGATTTTCAATTAGCTAGTGATTTATTCATATTTGTTTATGGTTTTTAAGAAAGCCATGGCTAGCTAATTCCATGTTAGGGTGAAAGGATGAACTTGTAGGATTTATATGTTTTCATGAATAAGGGTTTTCTACAAATTGAACTTAATTATAATAATTTTGTCACTCTATCAATGTTTATTTTCTAGCTAGATTTTTCATATGCTATGCCATGTATAGTTCATTGTTGGATTAGTAGAAAAACTCATTGAACCTAAGTAATAATTGAATTATGAATATTCCTTGACTCTTCATGTCATGTATGATTAGTGCTTAGAAATTCTACTTTTAGGTGAGAACAAATAATTCATTTTTGATGATTCTTGTCGACAATTCGTAAATGAAATATCTTCCATGTATGAGTAGTTAGGTTTTCCGCTCTACATGAGTATATTTGAGACCCTTTGTGATTGAACACGATTAATTTGTCTACAACAGATTCCCGGATCCTTAACACTTCACATCCCTGGTTACCGATATTTCCTTTGGATTCATTTATTAGTTTACTTTAATTTTATTATTTCATATTCAATTATAAAAATCCAAAAATATTGTTTCGTGTTAGTTTTATTAAAGATATTGATTACAGTATTGCCACCGCTCCCTGTGGGTTCGACCCGTACTTGCCTCTGTCTACTAGTTAGACACCGTGCGATTGCGGTTATTATTATATAGGTATTCCCGAAATCCTATCAATTTTTGGCGCCGCTGCCGGGGAGCGGCTGTGGAATATTGTAATTAGTATTTTTGATTTTGTAAATAATTAGGTATTTATTTTATTTATTTTTATTGTTTTGTACAAATTTTTATTTTCTTTTTAGGATATTTAGTTCCATTTGACTTTTTTTGTTTTAGTATTTCTTTTCAGGGACTTTTTGAGGATGATGACTTCTTCTGAGACGACGTCACCTGAGATGACGCTTGGAGAATATATGCGTAGAAGTAAACATTTTCAGAAGTCGTCACCTGAATGACACTTGGGGAGTATATGACTGCGTCACGGCATATGGATATTCCTGCTCCACATGTGGTGAGTGAAGAATCGCCTCTAATGATATATGAGAAGTATTACAAACACACACTGCCTAGTTTGGAACAAAGAATGAGAATTCTGGAATGCCAAATATTCTATGCTGATGATGATCAAGTATGTAGTGACTTTCTGATTCCGACAGATTATATAGATAACCCTGTGGATGATTGTGTATATGATTTTTATAATTCCTTAGAAGAATCTATCTCACAAGATCATTCACCCGACTTACAGGTTGTTTCTAGACCCCTAGATTTCCAAAAGTTACCTAATTTAGGGTTAGAATTGTGTGCTTCTAAGGTTTTGTTGGATCACTTTGCTTCCAAATACCCAGAGGACTTGCCTGTTCCTAATACCGTGCATGAGCCAATTGATATTTCCCCAGTCCAAAGAGTATCCTCATATTATGTTCTTTATGCACATCCTTGTGAAGTAAAAACCAGGTTTGGGGGTAACTTTTTCTTTTTGATAGTTTCACCTTTTTCAAGGTATCATAACATAAGTTCGAAGTTGTCATTTGTAAATATTGTAGTTTGGGTTGATCCCCAAATTTTCAGGTTATTAGTGTATGGGGATCCTTTATTTACATTCCAGTAGGTATTTCTATTTTCTTATTTTATTTATATTTGTTTATTTTCGCATATTATGAATTTCTCATCTTAATTTTTACGTTGGATGACTCAATTACATTGAGGACAATGTAATGTTTAAGTGTGGGGGAGTGGCACTTTCGTTAGGATTTTTTGTTTGCATAAAAAAATTAAAAAAAATGCACGATATGACCAGCTGTTTAGCGGGTCTTTTAAAAAAGAAAAATTTGTATGATATGATCAGCTGTTTAGCGGATCTTTCTGTCTAGCTGTTTAGCGGACATCTCTATCCACTGTTTAGTTGATCAGTCTAGCTGTTTAACAGACATCTTTATACCACATTTTAGTGGTTTCGTCTAGCTGTTTAGCAGACATTACTCTTTATCCAGTTGTTTAGCGGATATTTTCTTTGTTTTGCTTGAGGATTAGCAAAATATAAGTGTGGGGGTGTTGATAAGCACGTAAGTGCTACATTTTATACCCATATTTATTAACTAGGACTCGATATTTTGGCTAATAACACTATTTTAGTGCTTTGTAGAAAGTACAAATGAATTCCGGTTGACGAAAGAATAAATGGCTAAAGTGGAAGCCAGGAGCGTGTTTGCGACAAAAGTGAACAAAGCCATTACAGTATCAGTATCACATGAGATAACACAAGCTCCAAAACAGTTGCTTATGACAACATGACACAAGATCCCACTAACTATCATGGTTTAATAATTCATGCTCGAGGTGGAATAGAAATGAAATGTGATTTTTGGTGTTGGATTAGGCAAAAGTGCTGCACTCCGAAAGTGGGGGAATTAAATAGAATAACCATTCTCTTTAAACTATGAAGTCTGAACTCATGTATGATACAATAAAGAAAGGAAATCGTATTTTGTCGGAAGTGGGCGTGCAGTACTTCAATTGGTTGGATTTTTGGTGGATGCCACTAGTGATTATTTAGCACATACGTCATTGCATATTAATATGGGTGACGTGGGGTTTTGGCTTGGGATTCAGCCGAACGTTTGTTGTTGCAACTGGTTAGGTTGATTAAATGGTGGTGACTGTTCGAGGGCTCTACGGCAGCAACGGATATGGAGTTTGGGGTATTATGGTTCTGTTCGAAATGGTCAGCAGCAATGGTTCTGTTCGAAATGGCAGTAAACTCTTCTTCTTGCTGTTGAGATTTGAAATAAGAACTTGAACTCCATCTATATAATTCTTGTATCATCACCGTTCTATTCATCTAGCCATCACCATCAACTACAATTAGGCAGTACCAGCCAACATAGAATCGACCAAACCAACACACTGACCATTTCTTTGATAAGGTTCATGCTATAAACTTTCGTCCTTGGGTACCCATTCATCCATCTGTAGTTCATCTAAACGCCTTCGCTTCTGTCTCGGGTCTTACATTGCATTCAGATGGAGAGAACATGAGTGTTGGATAAAGTGTGTTTATGCGAAGTTGCATGCCCTGGTACGTCCCTTCCTTTTTCATGAGATCCTTTGCTGTGGTACCATATAATGTCGACAGAGCTGCTCGCCAGTTGGGTTTCTGAAAAAGTGGGGTACAACAACCTCACCCAATAATTCGCTTAGCAATCTGTATGGACTAACTCCAATATACTTTTAAGACAATCAACTAGACAGCCAGACTAAATCTTAATCAAAAGTATATCAAAGAGTTATATCTCAATTTCTCGATTCAATCCTTACTCAAGCAAATAGAAATCTGCGAGTCTAATTAAATACAAGAGAAATTAACTTGAATGGTACCAAAGACCAATGTTCAAGTATCAATCAATTTCAATCAACAACCAAAGGTCGGATTTCCCAATTGATTGATTCAACGCACAACCTGTGATATTTCAATTATATAACAAAATATAATGCGGAAAAGAAATAACACAGACACCAGAAGTTTTGTTAACGAGGAAACCGCAAATGCAGAAAAATCCCGGGACCTAGTCCAGATTGAACGCACACTGTATTAAGCCGCTACAAACACTAGCCTACTACAAACTAACTTCGGTCTTGACTGTAGTTGAACCCCAATCAATCTCACACTGATCCAAGGTACAGTTCCGCTCCTTACGTCTCTGATCCCAGCAGGATACTACGCACTTGACTCCCTTAGCTTATCTCACCCACAACTAAGAGTTGCTACGACCCAAAGTCGAAGACTTTAATAAACAAATCTGTCTCACACAGAAAAGTCTACAAGAATAGATAAATTTGTCTCCCACAGAAATACCTACAAGTTTTGTTCCGTCTTTTGATAAATCAAGGTGAACAGGAACCAATCGATAACCCGGACTTATATTCCCGAAGAACAACCTAGAATTATCAATCACCTCACAATAATTTAAATCGTATGATGGCGAAACTAGATATTGTGGAATCACAAACGATGAGACGAAGATGTTTGTGATTTCTTTTATCTTGCCTATCAGAGAAATTAATCTCGAGTCAATTATTTCAATTGTACTCAATACGATAGAATCGGGCAAGATCAGATCACGCAACTACAAAGAAAATAGTTAGGTCTAGCTTCACAATCCCAATGAATTCTTCAAGTCGTTAACCTAAAGGGTCTCGGTAGAAACCTAAGGTTAAAGGAGAATCGACTCTAGCTTATAAAACTAGTATCACACAGGAGGTGTGGGGATTACCTTTCCCAGTTGCTAGAGTTCTCCTTTATATAGTCTCCAAATCAGAGTTTGCAGTCTAAGTTACCTTGGTAACAAAGCATTCAATATTCACCGTTAGATGAAAACCTGATTAGATTCAAGCTAATATCTTTCAACCGTTAGATCGAACTTAGCTTGATATACACACATGAAGTATACGCCATTTAGGTTTGTGTAACCGTACCTAAACGTGTACAAGTCGTTGGTTCAACAGTAGTTAACCAAATGGTTAGCCATATGAGCACTTTCATATCAACCTTATTCATCTTCACCATAACTAGTTCAAATGACTCAAATGAACTAGTTTAAGAGTTGTTCAATTGCTTAGATCTCATAGAAGTATACAAGACACAATCGAAGCAAAATTGGTTTTGATTCACTCGAATCGATTCATGAACTTTATAGCCACGGTTTGCAAATATGCATTCCTTAGTTTATATAAATTTAAGTTCACGAATAAACCAATTTTAGAAAGTAACACACTTAAATATGCGTACGGGTATGCGTACTTAAGTAACCGGATTTGAATTTGATTTGGTTTTCAAACTCAGCGGAAATTCACGGACGTGAACTTTTCGCCAGTATGCGTACGGGTATGCGTACTTAGGTAGCCAGATGAGTTGGTTTTGATTTCCAAACTCAGCAGAAATTCACGGACGTGAACTTCCGCCAGTATGTGTACGGGTACGCATACTTACCCAGTCTCCATCAACCATTTCGTATACACACAAGTATGCATACATTTGGTTCCCGGTTTTGGACTTATACACTAATGTGCGAACACACTATATATGCTTATATCAAAAGATGGTTACATAATCTAAACTCTTTATTTCAATCATTGAAATATTCTTAGAGGATGTTAAATAGAGGTTATTCACACACTATTTTTCATCAAAGCAATTTTCAAGATATTGAAATAATCAACATGACTTTCGTAACGAGTAAAGATGACTTGGCCAAAGCGAAAGCTTACCAACACATATTTCGAGAGCGAGATAAACTCGACTTGAATTAGCAAATGTGTATAATCGAAGTCTATATAGTAATACGACTTTTGTCTCAAGATAGGAGATAGAGTAGATAGACTTTTTGAGTGATAGATAAGTTCAAGTCTCCACATACCTTTTAGTCGATGAAGTTCCACCAGTTCCTTGAGTAGTTCTTTGTCTTTGTATGATGAACGCCGTGGAGTCTAGATCTCAACTACACTTTCTATCCTAGTCCGAGACTTATCTATAAGTAGACTAGAAATCAAGACTTATAGTTTTGGCAACTAAACTTGACAACAAGCTTGAGATAGCAACGCTTGCGAGTTCGACCGAGCAGTGCTCTAACAGTTTCGACCAGGGAGTTCCGTTCTGCCGTCCATCAAAGCCTTCTGAAGATCTTTTGGAAGCCACCCTAATTATATATAATCACGTAACAAAGAAGAGTTTTCCGTTTTTGCTCCCAGGAAGAAAACCAGTGATAACTTATAAATATAAAGAATTCTGGCAGAGAGAACTCCTTGACTTAATTTGTATATATAATTGTAACAGTGCGTGCAGTAAACCTACTCCCGAAGTCTTGAAAAATTACCCCAGGTTGAAGCCGCTATCTTTGAGTAAAAGGAAGCCCTCCAAACCAGATGGAAGTAGTCCCCAGGAGATGGAGACTAGGTCGAAGAGACTCGCAGGCGGTATCCGATCACATTCAACAACTACTGTAATCTTTAATTCTTCAAATATGTAGGTATGTACACGTTCCCCCCCCCTTTTTTTGAAATATCCAGATAACTTTAAATTAGTCTGTCTAAATTCTTCCGTAATTCTAGCATTCTGGAAAGATGAACGCTTTTACCAGACTTGCATTGGCTGCTCGGAATAATAATACATCTGAAACTCATCCGGAAGAAGAGGAAAAATCTGGTGATACTGCACCATTTTCCGGCGATGACGATGAGAGTCGGATGTATTCAGGATCTGATAAAGACGATGGTAGCACCTCTGACTGTGACAGCAGCAGAGTCAGCTCTCCATGTAGGTCGACAAATGAACAGGTAAACCCTTTCGCACGTTATCTTTTTTCTGGATTGCTTTGAACATTAACTATCTCAATATGAAAATAGATACTTAACTCTGTTATTTAGATGCTGCAGGATGAACCAAGAGGTGACCTAGAGATGGAGGTGATCAACAGTGTTGAAGATGTGATCGTTCCTCCTAGGGAAGACGGCATCACGGCTGTAGACACATTTGTCCTTGGTACTGGAAAGGAAGTAGTTATACACTCTGCTGCAGGTGCTATTTTCGACCCTTCTTTTGATGTTCCGCTCGTGGATCATGTATTAGTCGAAGGATTCAGCGTGCCAGCTAAACGTGTAGAGCTGTATACCAAAGTGTGGAAGAAGCATGGACACATTGCCATGACCGAGAAAATCAAAATCCGTGTTTCGTTAGCTAAGCGTGTGGAGGAAGCTCTGTCTTCAATGGATGAGATGTGTAGTGTGACATGTGTGTGAAATTCGGGTTCAATGTTTCCTGGTTTTGTGAGGGGATTTCCAAAATCCGAGAGTTTCAAACTGAAATAAATGAGGCTCCTTCCATGGATCTCATTAATAAGTGGGGGGGGGGGGGGGGGGGCGGTAGAGGTCGAGAAGTTATCCCAAGAGTTGAAGTCGAAGAAGGTTGCTCTTCAAAACATGAAGGATGATTTTTCCAAGAAAGATAAGTCATTGCTGGAAGATTTCCCTTGAATGCTTTTATTTTCCTCTCAGAACATTCTCTTCTAATGTGCTTTTTGAAAGACACAAGATATTTCTTTCATGGTTTGATTTTCTGGTTTTGAACTAGTAGGTAATTGTTTTTGCAAGGATTTTGAATTTATTTGAGATTTTGATTGGAAATAATTTGTGAATAATTTACTGAGAGAAATGATGCTTTGATTAACTGATAAATTGAAATCCTAATTACGAATGCCAGCAAGTGCAATCATTTTGGAGGAATCACAAATATTGCATGAAAAGGGAAATACTAGGAAAATGATGACACTCTAGGTATTGAAAGGTATGAGCCACCTCGAATGTATTACTATTCCTTCTAGTTTGTCAGTATTGATAAGTTTGTAATAGCCACCCAATATAGCTTCGATAACCAGATATGGCTCCTCTTTAGAGGAAGCAGTAATCTTCTTTAGGTACTGGTATCTTAGATATGCAGTATGCTCCTAGGATAACCGGGTTGTTGGCTTTTTGTTCTTAGTTGGTATAGGAATAGGACTGATATCTATGTCAAGTCCCCAGCAAATTTCAAAACAGTTGGTTGTATAGACGATTGTTTAACGGAGCTTACTTGTTCACGAAACCTCCGAACAAACAAAACTGGACTTTCCCCGGGTAATTGCTTCAAATCTAAGTCCATTGCGTGACGCAGCTTTGGTAACAAACAGTAAGGTCCTGCTGGTTTGTTGGAGATCCTGGGTGGTATCGATGTTGGTGAAGAAGGCATCTTCGTTTTGCTATCACAGATCTATGGGCATCCCAAAATCAGGTCGTAGTCCAGACCCCCTTTGATAACTTGGAAACTCGTGCAGGCAGTAGTGAGAAGTCCCTAGCCGGGTTTCTCATTATTTTTGTCGACTGTAACATCTGGAATCGGCTCAGACGGAGTTGGTATTCTCTCGATAAATAAGAAGCGCCTATCGAAGACGACATGATTGAGGGCTGTGAAAATATCTTTACGTTGATCTGCGGAAAAGTGGAGAATCTTCGGTTCCTAGAAGCTATTCTCCCGAGTTAATGTTTTCCTGGATAATGCGTTTCAGACTATTGTATTCACTGGTAGGATGATGGATGAATCTGTGATAGTGGCAATATTTCGAATCTAACGTCTCTTGATCAGTTGGAAGGTGCCATATAGGAGGCAGTAGAACTACCCCATCTCGTACCCAAACTTCCAGCAACTCTACAACTTTCCTTATTGGGAGTGGAAAGCGCGGGTACCTCGAGTCTGGTTTCTCCCGCGTTAGCAGTTTTCATCATAGAAACTCTTGTAGGCTTTGACATGAAGCTTGTTTCGAGGGTGGAGTCGAGACTTGAGCGGGTGTTGATGTAGGCGCGGACCGTTTAGCTTGGCAATTTTGTTGAAGTGCAACTTCTCTTGAAGGCCCTGTATCAGTGACAGCGGTATGAGGTAGCTGAACCGAGTACTGTTCGCTGACGCAATTCTCATCTTCATAGATGCCTTGGTAGATTTCCCCTTTTTTTTCCAGGTGTTTCTCTTTTTAGTAAGCTTAGAGCGGTCGTGGCTGCGGACTGTTGGACAACTCTCTGAACTTCTGCGAGGGTCTAAAGATACAGGTTTTCCAACAAAGCTTCATAATCTGGTTCCTTACTTTTGTCATGCAGATATTGTTACACACTTGGCATATCTCTTCCCTTATCTTTGGAAAACTGCATCATATCCTTATCGTTGGCTAGACTCAGTTGGTTGTTCCCTTTCCATTCCCATTCGATACAACTACGCGCCTTGTCTGCATTTTCGTTGGCGGAGACACAGACTTCGGACAAGAATTCAACACTTTTTGTGTTATCTTTAAAATTGGTGGCATTCCCCGAGAATATTTTTGTTGGTTCTTTCCACAACCGGTTTTCCATACTCTTTAGGAGATAACACGTCTCATTTTGCAACTTGATATCGGCTTGATTTGCGACGACATCTTTTAGCATTTTTACTATGCTTTCCATGGTGGTTGAACTTCGAGCATTCGTGGCTTTGGAAGAGTTTAACTGGCCGAGGTACATCTTAGAGTGGTAAGTTGGGATCGGTGGTTAAAGTGAATTCTGGTTAATGACTGAATTTAGACCTAAGATCCACCTTTTTGAAATTGAGAAAATTGAAATGAAAATTGAGAAATTGATTTTGCAACCGAGAGATTAATCTCCCACTGTGGTCACCAATTTGTAGTATGGTAAAATTTAATTCTGCTGAAAATGGTAAATTGGGTGTGTCCATGAGAAACGAATTCAAACCCTAAACAAATGTACTGCACATGAGTACTTTAGATTCGAGAGATCAATCTGTAAGACTTTGGCCTAAACCAAGAAATGGCCGTTCCAGATTCAATTCGGTCAAAGGAAGGAGAAGGGTTGATCTTATAGAGAAGCAGAGAAGGTGTTGAGATCAGAGTAATGTTCTCTGTAAGGTGTGGTTGTTTATGACTTGCTATCAGAATGTAGAACTGCTTGCCGAATATAAGCTGTAGGTTCTAGGTGTTTCTGAATACTTGTGTTAGTAACAAAAAGGCTGTTGTTGGTGTGATTCGAACCCAGCACGTTGTGTGTGTTAGGTAAATGCTCCACCATTGTGGCATGTTGGATGTCTTTATTGTTGGTGTGATTCGAAACCAGCACGTTGTGTGCGTTAGGTGAATGCTCCACCATTGTGACATGTTGGATGTCTCGAGTATTTTCGTGGAAAATGTGGAGCAAGTTACATGAAGAATGAAACAAGTTCTTCATAGTAGTTGCTAAATGGGTCTTGCTGGCAAGACCTGATAATTTTGACCAATCACGCGCAAGCTAGGCGGTAGGTGGTCATGTGTGATAAGTCAACTCGTGTAAATGAGACTTGGTGTGAGTTAACACTCAAAAATAGCATATAGTGCTTCTAGGTTTAATAAATAATTAAATAATCAAATTATTTATTAAATCGATATTTAAGAGATATTGTTTATAATCGATGCATGTAAAGCATCGCTTTTAAGCAAACAACTCAAATTAAATCGATATATACGAAGTGCCGCTGTAAGGAGCAACCATCCTTCTTTGGTCGAACGGTTGGTAGCCGAATATGTCAACTAAAGATGGTATGACCGGCTCATAAAGAAGAGCAGTAGCTGATATCAATCATGGTGTCCCATTGGTCGTCTAAGATTGGATCTAGGCCGGTCAATTTGGTTGACGAAGTTGGACGGCCGAGATCATTTTGCGACAGTCATGTACTGCCGTTAGTTGGATTTTAAGGCTTTTAAAGCCGTGTGACCAACCCACTTTGGGTGATCGGTTTTAGGTGCTGCTTGCGGGTTTGAAGCAATGCGATTGACTGAAACCAAAGGCGAGTCACCAGTGAACGCGTCAGTGTCCCATTGGCCACCTAGAATCATATCTAGTCCGGTCGATTTGGTTGGAAAAGTCGGACGGCCGAGATCACTTTGCGACAGTAATGTGTTGTCGTTAACATGATTTGAGCCGTATGACGCCCCTACTTTGGGAGATCGGTTCGAGGCGCTGCTTGCAGGTTTGAAGCAGCGTGATTGGTCGAAACCAAAGGTGGGTCATTGGTGAGTATGTCGGCACCTTGTTGGTCACCCAAAATTACATCTAGGTCAGTCGATTCGGTTGACTAAGTTAGACGATCGAGATCGTTTTGCAACAGCCATCTGCTGCCGCTAACACAATTTAAGCCATGCGACTAGCCTACTTTGGCTATCAATTATGGGTGCTGCCTATAGGCAAGGGGAGTTCCGATTGGTTGGAACAGAAGTGTGTCCGCCCGTGAGTATATGGGACTTGTTCGGTTATGTTTGCAAGACCTAGGGTTAGCTAACGGAGCTTACCAAGTTGTGTGGTCGCGATCAATTTGCGATTGTCTTGGACGGCCAAGATCTATTTTCTTAAGGATTGTAAGCACGTCGACCAACCTACTTCCACTTTTAATTAAAAGCGCTGGTTACAGCTTTGGAGCGATCTGATTGGTCGATGGAAAAGAGGGACCGGCGGTAAGCAGCATGGGGCGTGGCCGGTCGAAAAGGAGGGGTGCCAGCTAGGGAAAACCGACCGGCCAAGTTGCACGGTCACGCATCCCTTTGCTGCTTCCCAATTTTGTCGCAATTTCTCTTTTTCTATTATTTTCTAACTTTTGGTAGGATTCTACTCCTACTAGCTACATGATAACTTAGTTTCCTAGCTTGCCTAGGTTTGGTCTCGACCAATAGGAATCGAGAATTTGTGCAGGTTCCGTTTTAGGGCGAAAAACTAAATTTTGTAAGCTGACATAAAATTAGGTGAAAATATGATTTTTTGCGAGCTAACACTAAATTAATCAACTTTAGTGAATTTTGCACGTTGTCACAAAATTATTAATTTTTTGGCTACTCTTGTAAGTAGCACGTTTTTAAGTGGCATGACTTGCAGTGTCTTTTATGGAAATCTTAATCTGAACATTAAGGAAATTCATGCTTTCAGCTTAGAATGAACACAAATTTAACGTCAGTACTTAAGAGTTCATTGGAGAACATAACATAAAATAAACGCTCAACAAACCCTGCATTAATGAATAATGGAAGCAGGAGCTCAACAAAATCTACAGAATATTTTGGGATTTTGCAATCAACACAATTCTAATTAAATTTGTATATAAATATACTGAATTTATCAGTGCATATTGTAAGCAGAGTGGCGTAAGCGCTCGTCAGTTTTAAATAGCTCTTATATCTTTGCAGAACAAGACTACGTAAATGTAGGGTTTTACGGTTTTAGACCTGAGCTAAAAACCAACATCAACAAATTCATACCAGTATCTTAATCCATTAGGATTTATCATGGCAGTGACCTTCAGATAGCTATGGGAAACACCGTTCACCTTAGTCAACATTCGCAAAATATCTATCTCCATATCCATCTTCTTAATCTTTTCATGTGATTGTGGTTAGTTAGATTCCGAGTATTGTGGTTTTGTTCGACTTTATGAGTAGAGCTCTATCACTTATATATGAATTTGGATTTGCATCAGGGGTACTTATTCCTGTAGTCATTGAGAGTATGCCAACAAAGGATATTGTTTAGTGTCGTTCTTAAATTTTTCACAGGTAGCTGGAGTTGGAACTATAGGTTTTGTGGGTATACCTCTTGTAAACCCTCTCGAGACTAAAACTCGTCCACTAGGGACACCTAAGGGTTCAAAGGCTTTTTATACATTCTAAGTGTAACTGTAACCTCAACGAAAAGGAGTTGTTATATATTATAATAAGTTTAATTTAGTTTGCTCGAGGACTGGCGTTGATGGGGGGAAATGATTTGCTGATTTTTTAGGAAAGTGAAGAGACGACCGTGCGGACGGGGACTCCTCGACCGAGCAAATTTGCTAAAACCTTTTTCAAACAGATGCACTGCATAGGAGTGCTTTGAGTTCGAGAAATCAATCTGTAGGACTCCGGCCTAAACCAAGACAATGGTCGTTCCAGAGTCCATTCGGTCACAAAGAGGGATGCGGGTCGATCTGTAGGAGGGAAGCTGAGAAGTGTGTGAGATCAATGATGATCGAGGATTGTGGATGTGTTGAAGATTTCTGTAAGTGAACTGTTGAGTTCGAATAAGTTTTGATTGATTGATTGAATTCTGCTCTGTTGAGAGTTCTTGTTCAGATGAGAATTCTAAGTTGGTTCCCCCTTCAATCATGGATTCAGAAACTTATTTATATTGCAAGAATAATTGACACATTGATCCCGGTAAGTGTGACAGTTGCTGGAGTGAAAGAGTGGGAAAGTGGGAAATCGTGGTTAAACCAGTTCCATGTCGTGCGGAGCCTTGGTTGATTGTCCATCAACTACTTTGCTAACTCCCTCAACTGCTTGCACGACTTACTCACATTTCTCATCGTAGGTGTACACACGTGCCATAGGCCGCCAGACCAAAACCCTAGTTAATATCCCCCCATGTGACGTGATTGATGTCTCATGAATGTGGAGTCTGCAAGGCAGACATGTATTTAATTAGTCAGTTGTTGACTTGACTAGACGATGAGTCTTAACCTTGATGAGTCGAACATAATGAACGGATGTGGTATGCTCTGAGAATCATAGATTGAGCATAAAATGTCTGTTGAGACACGCTCATACGCTGAGTCTTGATGAATTGTGATATATCATTTTACCAGTCGAGGTAATAATGATATTTTGGGAATTTGGATGATCGTCCGATGAGGTTGCTCGATCAAGGACTTGTTCTGATATGTTCGATAGGAAATCAGAGATATTGTTGAATTATGCAAAATGCTCATTTCTGATCTAATATATCATGAATGATCGAATGACATAGTAGTAATCATAAATATTGGATGGTCATCCGTTCGAACCATACTACTACTCCGAGTGCTGGTGCTCCAGTGATCACTCCTGCCAATGCTGCAAGCAATGCTACTTGCACTATCAACAATCCACCTCTTAGCGGATCTCCTAAAGAAACAAGAGGAAATCATCCTACCATAGTTGATCTCATGAAGGTTCAGACTGACATGGATGCAACACAGAAAGAGTTGTGTGCTTATCTCAAAACTCTCACAGACAAGCTTGCGTCTGAACGAACTCAGCCTCAGCGCGAGAAAGGAAAAGCTAAAGAAATATCTTCAACTGCTGGTCCTGAAATCGCTCTAATCCATGTTGTAGATGATAAACAAGTCCGCAAAGCTGCAGATGACTCGCCAGCAAAGGAACCTTCAAGTTTCATCACTCGTGAAGACCTGGAGCGCTTTTTGGAGGATCGAGGAAAAGACAAGACATCATCTGTCCACCGTCACCAACCTCCATATCCTGCTGCTACACAGAGAATTCCTCTCCCGAAAGGATACACTTCTCCAACGTTCACACTTTACAACGGAACATGCAACGCTTGAGAACATGTTTATCGATTTTTGGAATCATTGGGCAAGCATGAACACAATCATGTTGTTCGTTTGAAGGAAATTTCAAAGCTTCTGAGAGGCAGAGCATACACCTGAACAAGTCACTCTCTCTGATCTGGGAAGGATGTTTCAAAGGAGCAATGAACATCCCAATGATTATGTGAAAAGGTTCAGAGTCCAGGATCTGGACTGTCATGATCCAAACGTTACTGAACAATAACTTGTAGACTTGTGCATAAACAGAATGATCCCGGTCTACAGAGCCTTACTGGAAAATCTCAGATTCCAGACTTTCTCAGAGCTTTATGAAGCGGTGATCAGCAACCACCGGACCCGCTTTACTGGAAGAGCAAAGGCTACAAAAGTCGAGGAACCACGACAAACTCGAGGTAGCAGACGCTTGATCAACAAGCAATACAATCTCCAACCTTCCACCAACGTTGTTACAGAAGGGATAAAAAGGAAAGCTGAGACACAACAACAAAATCATGCTTCTCCAATATCCTACGCTCATCCAAAAGCATAAATGAAGGATAATCAAACTCTAAATGCACAAATTCCGACCTAGTGTCCACAAATAGGGAACGATGCAGACTCAAACTTCCTTCTTCCCATTGAAGAAGTGATCAAATTACTGTAAGTCTAGATCCCAGATGGTGAAATCAAATTTCCATTCATCAGGAGATAGCCAACTGAAGAAGAAATGGAGAATTCCAGATATTTTCGCCTTCATGGGTTCTTAAATCATCCAACAAGTGACTGCACTATTTTGAAGTGCATCTTCAAAGAGAAGATCGATCCAGGAGAGATTCAACTGGGGACTGAAGGAGCGCACAAAGATCCTCTCTCAATCAGGACTTCAATCTCTCCGAGCAATCATTCAACGAAGCAGTTCAATCCTTGGTCGAACATATACGTGTATTGCTCTATCTGTCTAAAGCACAAAGGAAAGACATGTTCACAGCACTAAATCACAGCGTGTCAAACGTCTTCCCATCTCGGAAATATTCCATGAACCTTCTGCCAGAGATGCACGACTGGGTACTGCTTACCACAGTCCATCTGAGAGGAAATGAATTCGGAAGAACGTTGATCAATGCTGACACCTCCATCAACATCATTCTACTGAAAACCACCCTCAGAGTAGCAGACATCACTCGACAAGAAACTACTCATACTCCCTTCTCAATCAGAGATCAGGAATGCACACCCAGATATGTTTATAGCTACATCATCTCAAGATGAGAATAGGCTCAACCTGGACTGAAGCTAAGTTTCACATACTCAAGGGAGATCCAGGATATGACATGATCCTCAAACGAGCGTGGATCCACGTGGAAAAGATGGCTACTGACAAAGCGTCTTTGGTTGCACATCTCTCCAACGAAGAAAGTTTTGATCCCGAAGATTTGGTGGACATTCCATCATCAAGGCACTTGGAGGAATTTCTTTGACGAGGTTTAAGCAAGAACCAACAAAAATGCATAGAAATTCATCAAGAGGTTCCGCACTCAGGCAAGTCTCATTCCTCCCATGTCTATGTCATTTATTCCCTCACATGCTATCCTAGCATGGGGACTCTAGAAACTCTGCTATTGCAAGATGTTATGAATGGTAGCTTCACCACATTAATATTTTACCAAGTGGTTGAATCTGACACCTCTCCGAATCGAGCATCTCACTAAGACATTCATTACTGAAATGATTTTCAAGCACGATAAAGAATATCATGGGTATTCGCTGTAATATTTGCATGAGTGTCCATATGGGCCACAAAATCAGAAGGCTTTGATGTATGCGCAAGTGTGGAATCCCACAGCAAAAGGAATGCTGAATCAATATAAGATACTCGGGGCCGATACGATCAAGCGAAAGACATTCGACCCTTAAGGGATGTGACGCTTCAACGTACAAGCATCTAAGGTTTGAAACATATGGGAGTTTCTTAACTTATCCATTATTTTCAATTCCTCCAAAATATATGCAATACTTTCATTAAGTAATTGAATCTATCAAACCAAAAGAAAATCCCTACAACTATCAATCACCTACTTCTCCAAGGCCAACCGAAATTCAAAACCTCTCATCTCTGAGTGTTATATTCTTCAGAAGCCTTCATATTGTACTCCCTATCAAAGAGTACACCTTCGATAATAGCGCCTCTAGCTTCATCATAAATATCTCGACGACGACACAATGATTCAATACCAAGACGGTCAAAGTGTAACTGAACTACAATCGTTAAGTCTTCAGTATTTCCATGACAAGACTTATGGAGAAGATACAACATCATTCTTCCATGGATGGCACAAACTTCCTCAACATATATCTTTTCGATGAACAGATGAACACCTCTGGGACGCACTTGGGGACTTGATCTTGTTGAAAAGATCAATTCAAATCAATTTCAATAAATGTGTTCCACATAACAAGTCATTGCAACCTAATGTGATGCCATGAAATGTCATCAACGGATCTCTATATTGCAAACCTTGCGCGACTAAAGAACTTCTTATTTTCACCGATCACATTTAGAATGGAGACTGCTGCTTCTGTCTGCAATAACATCGATTCCCTGACGAAGCCACTTCACATTAAAGTCACACTGTTCAGGAGAATTTTGGTTGAAACCCCAGTACACCCTCATCTTAGGGATTCTCAACTCACCAACTAGTTCATGAATGTAAAGACTCACTGGGTGGAGGAGCAAAGATTATGTCGATAATCATGGTGCTAGCCTTTTCGGTCTCTGGAGCAACTACGACCATAGTATCGGCATCAACAAGGATATGTGGAGGACCTCCATCCGTGGTCTCAGCATCAACAAGGATCTCTGGAGCAAATCCAGTTGTAATCTCAGCATCAACAACGATCTCATGAGCAACATCCTCAAGATCGTCTTCATCAACTATCCATCCTCTGAGGTGTTACCCGATGGATCAAACTTCTCCAAGTACTAATGATTCATATCAAGATGTGTATACATGAAAACATGTTAACATGAAAGTCTTCCCAAAGCTTGCACGACGGACAAGCACAAGCCAAAGTCTTCTACAAGATGTTCTCATCACCTCTACAAATGAGATACAACACATTTCAGGCCATGGGTTTACAAAAACGTACCAATGGGTGAGGAATGGGACAATGCTTCCTTAATCAAAGATGTTCTTCTATTTCTCTGCTACAACATACCAAAAGGGCGCATCAATCGGACATATGAGCAGAAAGATATGGCTTCCACACCCAGGTTTATGAAATCTGAAAATTTGCATGGGATTCCAAGTTATGAATGTACATCCGTCATTGACTTCCCTAGACATCTCCAAACTGAAGGATTCTTTTTGCATATGATTTCTCAGTCTCTTAGCTTCGAAAGTTGGGGACAATCAACAAATTCCGACATCGTATGAAGTTTCAGCAACTTTCAGAACGGATGACATGCAAGCAGAAATTTCTAGACGGGATTCATAACACTCACAGTCGAGCGACATTCCCCTAGGTATTTCCACAAAGTCCTTAAACCTCGATATCTCCACCTTTCTATAAATAAGAAAGAATAAAGAGAAGGAACGAAGAGAAGATCTCACCAATACTGGGGACTAACAGTCTGCCACTGTAATATTGCACGTCTTTCCATGAGGGCTCCATAAGTTTTGAAGACGCAAGCAAATGGATGTTTTTGCAGCAAGCTTGTCTGTCGAAATTTTACACCGTCCTGCGCAAAGCGGCAACTTGGAGCAATTTACGAAGAATCTAAGGATAGTCGTTCTCTCCATACGGAGGTCTACTACAACATATCCAAAATTCACAGTTAAAATTTTCTGAAGAAGAATCGTGATTTTTCATGCATATGGACATTCGTCCACTTCATTCAATCATAGGTAAAGAGACAAACAAGGTTTCTGGTATTCATGAAGCAAAAATACTGAAATGATCAAGGAAGCATCTACACCTACATAAATCAAAAGATGTTCAACTACTATAATGATTGATCGTCATATTTTGCATCATCTTCACGATCAGAATCTTCTTCAGAATCATATTCAGAGTTTTCCTCAGAAATCTCTTCGAGATGATCTTCAAGATTGTTATAGGCTGCATCTGAGTAATCATCTTCCTCGCATTCAGCTTGGAAATCAATCTTGGCCAATTATTCCATATCAGGTGGATATGGCTCAACTTCACAACCAACAGGTTTCCGGGAAGGTTCAACATCCGGATCAGAGCCTACGCCTTCAACAAAAGATCTTGGTTCATCCTCATCCGCTCGTCTTGCCTTCTGAAGCTGACGTCTTTTTTGTCGAGCTTTTCATCTTCAGACCTCTTCTTTTGGGATGTCTCAACGCATCTTTGCCTTTCTTCCACATCCGCTAAAGCTAAGAAAGCATAAGTTCTATCATGGACTATTCTCAGATGATCGAGAGGCATACCTCGAATCAACTCCCTCGCCTTGCTGAAGGGACGATCCACTTTAGCATGAACATCTGCAAAAGTCCTCATCTTGGTTTGGTGTTTCCAGAATATTTCTCGGGAAAATCAGAGACACCTAGGAGTCACCATTGTCTATTACGAAAAGCGTGGAGTCAAAACACGTTGGAAACAACACGCGCAAAACGGTAACAGTCCAACTCTTATCTGTGTACAATTTCACTAACGATTGGTGATTTCAAAAACTTGCTCGTTTCTTCAAACCTGCAAAAACGAGCAAAAAATTCGTTATTCAAAAAATCAAAACTCGATTTTTCATAAAACCGTGAAAATAGCTTTCACTGTGTGAATATCCACTATTGAATTGTGAAAGTTCACACCAAGACAATATTTCATCATAAATAATTGTCTACTTTTAATGATCATTTAAAATCAATTTCTTTGATTTTCAACAAAAAATTTTTTTTGACTTGAGCAAACTCACGTAAATTAAAAAAAAAAACCATGAATATATCACGTATTTTTGATAAAAAAACTTTTCCCTCGTACAAGCCTTCGTCTTTCAAACGAGAGTTTATTCCAATTTTATGAAATTTCACACATTAAAAATAAAATTTTGGTTTTCGTGAAAGCTCATAGACAAAATTTTACCATTAGACACAGGTCTATTAAAAAAAAATCTCTCTTATGTTAGGGATAATCGTTTGTCTTTCGAAAACGGACATAAAGTAAAAAAAATCGTGAAAGCTCACATCTAAAAATTTTTACTGGACACACGTCCATCTTTAAAAAAAAAAAAAACTTTTTCTCTCGTATGAGCATTTACCTTTGAAACGAGAGTTTATTTCATCTTTGTGAATGCTCACACATTAAAATAAAATTTCGGTTTTCGTGAAAGCTCATAGACAAAATTTTACCATTAGACACATGTCTATTAAAAAAAAAATCTCTCTCATATAAGGAATAATCGTTAGTTTTCTTAAACGAACAAACATTCATTCTTAAAGAAAAAAAATTCGTGAAAGCTCACATCTATAAAGTAATTTTTTACTAGACGCATGTCCATCTTAAAAAAAAAAAAACTTACGCCAGTTCGGAGGTGGGTGAAACTTCAGCAAGTTCTCCTGTAGCTCGTATGAGGGAGGATGACGAGTGCTAAACCCATCAAATTTGAAATTCCACCACCCAAATCAGCGCCTCATCGATCCACGCTCACTGGACGGCGCTCTATCGTACGACCAGGATCTTTGTCTCGGCAATTGCTCGTACGTGACATCATTGGAGCAAATCGAAAATCCGGTAACATTCTTTCTTACGACTAAGTTCAATTACTTATTTCGTTTGTGACTAAAAATCACCATCCAGTGCTGACTGAGGAACATGACTGTCTCTCACTAAGCAGGGGACTTAATGTTGATGGTGGATTTTCGACAAAGGATAAAATCGTAAAATCATAGTCTTGCATATGCCTGATCCAGCAATCAGATGAGTATTGAGATCCATGTCTCTTGTTTAAGCATGAAAACTCATGCCACGATGATCTCTGACTGAGTGTATTGCCTCTCAAAGCATCCATGAAACCTCTGACTGAGTGTATTGCCTCTCAGAGTATCCATAAAACCTCTAACTAAGTGTATTGCCTCTCAGAGTATATGTGAATATGCGGTCTCTCAATTGAGACCATGGCGTATTTCATCAACTAAGAAATTTCAGTACTCACTTCTATATAGAATCGAAAACGATTGGACGGCTCCTAGACAACTTGCCTGCTAGTATAGAGCGATAACGTCTTCAGGATGTAACAATGTTTTCCCTGACTATATATAATACATACGTATATAATCTTAATGATTGGACGGCTCCTAGACTGATTGCCTGCTAGTATAGAGTGATAACGTCTTCAGGATGTAACAATGTTTTCCTGACTATGCAAAATAAATATGACGCTTCTACTAGCTCATACCGCTCAATTCTCGAACAATTATAATGCTCCTAGACAGCTTGCCTGCTAGTATAGAGCCATCAATTAATTATTTCTAGTTGCAAGATTCATTAACTGAATTCCTAGAAAATATTCTACATTCATCATAATATTTCATTACTTCAGTTTATTGCATTTCCCAATAGAATTCCATGGGTTAGTAATAAATATTCAACGCACGGGCATCTGGGCCACCACCGAGTAATACCCGAGAAAATGGTGCGAGTGTACTTAACAATAATGCATGAACGAGCACCCAAACGCACGAACAAAAATATGGACGAATGAGGAACCTATGCAAAATAGGAAGGAAAATAATATTAAATAAAATAAACAAGAGGCGTGGGACCGGGCCCATCGGCCGGCCGGTCACCCTCTTCCGTTACTTTATTTTATTTTAACCTATTTTATTATTTTCCTTGTTTGAGCAAACTCCTTCATTTGAGCAAAACTCTCAGTTTCTCCATATTTCTTTCACACAATGAAAAATAATATAAAATAGGGAAAGGTGTCACGGGACCGGGCTTACTAGCCGGACGGCCATGCCCTAGCCGTGGCCGGTCCCACACCCTATAATCCATTAATTATTATTATTATTATTATTATTTCCTTCATCTCATGAAACTCCTCCGTTTGAGCGAAAACCCTAATTTTAAATATTTCACCAATATTGCTCAAATTAGTAAAAAGCCAAAAAGCCAAAAAGTCAAATGGTCACATGATCGGCTAGACTTCCCACCCAAATATTAAAATATTATTATTTTTAATATTATTAAATTATTGATCGCACGAGCAATGTCCTACTTGCTCATCCAAGCAAAATTGAGAGTTTCAGTCAAGATCAAACTCTTCTGAAAACCCAAAATATTGCTTGAACGCACGTCAGAAAATATCAAAACTCTCAGAACTAAGCCACGAGCAATATCATGACACGGGCGTGCCACCTTGGCCTACCAAGGTCGGATGTTTGGCTTGCAAGAAGCCGGTCCCACACATCTTAACGATTTGACCTAATTTGTTCATATTGGGTTCAAACTCCTTCCAAACAATTTGGAATTTCATCAAACGACCGTCAAACGGTCCCACACCACCAAGGGGCCGGTTCTATGCCCTTTTGGTCGGTCCCTCACTTCTCCATAATTAGGTTTTATTACCTAACGCTCAGACGAGCATTATTTTAATAAATGATTGAACCAGCATTTGATTATTCTTTCACCAACTGGTCTGCAAAGGACTTTGGTGCTTGTTCATTCGAACATCTGGGCGCTACATGGTCGGCCCATCATCCCATGTAGCCGGTCCTCTCTCACTCGTTGGTTGATTTTCAATAAATCATCAATTGATCAGCAATCGATCAAAATTAGGGTTTCGAATCGGATGCTCTTCAAAGCATAATTCCGAACAAGTTCAAACACTAATAATTTTATGTTGATCCAGAAATCAACATTCTAATTAATTATGCTCGGTCCAGTTACCAGTATTTTAAATTAATATTTTATTTTGGTCATGCTACTAATAATTCATCAAACGAGCAATATTTGCTCAACTATCAATATTCAGTAATTCATCAAATGAGCAATATTTGCTCAGACAAATAATATTGATTCAACTATCAATATTCAGTAATTCATCAGATGAGCAATATTTGCTCAGACGAGCAATATTTGCTCACACTATCAATATTGATTCAACTATCAATATTCAGTAATTCATCAAATGAGCAATATTTGCTCAGGCGAGCAATATTTGCTCAGACTGTCAATATTTATCATGTTGTTTCAATTATCAACGTTCATTCGAGAACTATACAACTGTCCCAGTAGACATGCTCAATTCATGAACCATAGAGCATTCATCCATCATGCTCGATTCAATAATACTAAGACTCATCGTCTAGTCAAGTCAAAAACTGACTAAATACATGTCTGCTTTGTAGACTCCACATTCATGAGACATCAATCGTCACATGGGGGGATATTAACTAGGGTTTTGGTTTGGCGGCCTACGGCACATGTGTTCATCCATGATGAGATATGTGAGTAAGTCGTGCAAGAGGTTGAGGAAGTTGGCAAAGTAGTGGAGGGACGATCAACCCTGTCTCCGCACGACATAGAACTGGTTAAACCACGATCTCCCATTTTCCCACTCTTCCACTCAAACAACCGCCACACTTACTGGAGATCAATGTGTCCACGTTCTAGCAATATAAATAAGTTTTCTGAATTCATGATTGAACAAGTAAGAACAGAGATACGAGAATTATCGCAACGATTCTCATCTGAGCAATCACTCTCAATTGAGCAGAATTCAAACTTATTCGAACCAAGTAGTTCATCAATTTGCAGAAACCCACAACACATTTACAATCCCTTTGATCATCATTTATCTCACACATACTTCTCAGCTTCCCTCCTGCAGACCGACCCATCCTCTCTTGTAACCGAATTGACTCAAGAACGGTCATAGTCCTGGATTAGGCCGGAGTCCTACAGATTGATCTCTCGAACTCAAAGAACTCCCGTGCAGTGCATCTGTTTGCAAAAAGATTAATGAAATTTACTGGGTTGAGGAGTCTTCGTCCGCACGGTCGTTTCTTCATTTCCTAAAAAAACAGTAAATCGTTTTCTCCCATCAACACAACCAACCCCAATATTTCGTTTAGGCAATCTGTATGGACAAACTCCAATATAATTCCAAGAGAATCAACTAGACAGTAAGACTCAATCAATTTAAATATATCTAAGAGTTGTATCTCTGTTTCACAATGTAATCAGCAAATCAAACAGATAGAATCCGTGAGACTGATTATTATGAGAAACAACTTGAATGGTACACAAGACCAATGTTCAAGTGTCAATCAATTTAAATAAACAACCAAAGGTTGGATTATCTAATTGATTGAACTACGCACAACCTGTGATATTTCAATTATATAAACAAATATAATGCGGAAAAGAAATAACACAAACACTAGAAATTTTGTTAACGAGGAAACCGCAAATGCAGAAAAACACCGGGACCTAGTCCAGATTTGAACACCACACTGTATTAACCACTACAGACACTAGCCTACTACAAGTTAACTTCGGACTGGAATGTAGTTGAGCCCTAACCAATCTCACACAGATCAAGGTACAGTCGGGTTCCTTACGCCTCTGAATCCCAGCAGGACTCTGCGCACTTGATTGCCTTAGCTGATCTCACCCACAACTAAGAGTTGCTACGACCCAAAGTCGAAGACTTGATAAACCAATCTGTCTCACACAAAAAATTCTATTGAATAGATAAATCTGTCTCCTAAAGAAATACCTAGAAGTTTTGTTCCGTCTTTTGATAAATCAAGGTGAACAGGAACCAATTGATACACCGGACTTAGAGTCCCGAAGAACAGCCTAGTAATATCAATCACCTCACAATAATCTTAATCGATAAGATAGTACTCAATGACGATAGAAAACAGCAAGATCAGAGCACACAACTACAGAGAAAATAGTTGGGTCTGGTTTCACAATCCCAATGAAGTCTTCAATTCGTTAACCTACCGGGTTTTGGAAAAACCTAAGGTTAAAGGAGAATCGACTCTAGTCGTAACTAGTATCACACAGGAGGTGTGGGGATTAGGTTTCCCAGTCTCTAGAGTTCTCCCTTGAATAGTCTTCAAATAAGGGTTTGAATTCAATATTACCTTGGTAACAAAGCATTCAATATTCACCGTTAGATGAAAACATGATTAGACTCGAGCTAATATCTTTCAACCGTTAGATCGAACTTAGCTTGTTACACACAAATAAAAAGTGACTTCATTTTGATATGAGTAACCATACCTAAACGTGTACACCTTGTTGGCTCAACAATAGTTAACCGAAGTTAGCCATATGAACACTTTCATATTAACCTTATTCATCTTAACAATAACTAGTTCAAATGACTCAAATGAAACTAGTTTTAGAGTTGTTCAATTGTTTATATTCTCATAGAAGTATACAAGACACAATTGAAGCAAAATCGATTTTGATTCACTCGAATATAAGTTGAACTTGGTTAAAGTGAAAGCTTACCAACACATATTTCGAGAAATATGTAAGCGAGTTAAACTCAGCTCGAAATATCAAATGTGTATAATCGAAGTCTGTATAGCTCTACGACTTTTGTCTCAAATAGAAGATAGAGTAGAGTGATAGATGAGTTCAAGTCTCCATATACCTTTTGTTGATGAAGTTCCACAAGCTCCCCTTAGTAGTTCTTCGTCTTCAATTGATGAACGCCATGAAGTCTAATCCTCAACTACACTTTCTATCATAATCCGAGACTTAGCTATAAGTATACTAGAAATCAAGACTTATAGTTTTGGAAACTAAACTTGACAAACAAGCTTGAGATAACAACGCTTGCGAGTTCGACCGAGCAGTGCTCTAATAATCTCCCCCTTTGTCAATTTTAGTGAAAAAACTATCAATACATATGGATTACAAAATAAATAAACTTTGTAGCTTCTCATCCAAATGCTTGATTTCCTTGGTTCTTCAACATTACTCGAAATCTTCGTCACTTCCAAGTACTCCAGTGATTCTGAACGTGTTCAACTCAGCATCATAGTCGTTGAAGATCCGTAGTTATAACAATAAGAAAACAGTAGCTCTCAATCATTATTATACAGTGTCATAGTATTATTACACAGCATCAAAGTCCAATTGTATCACAACTTTGACAACAATACTATGGTGATATGTATCACTCCTCCTTAATCAATACTTCATCTCACAATGAAAACCACTCCCCCTTACATAATAATTCGTAAACCATATGTATTTGTAGTGTGAACTACACATTAATTCTCCCCCTTTTTGTCAATATAAATTGGCAAAGGTACGAAAACTAGTGGGATCATAATGAAATTCTCGTAGAGATACTTCATGACTAAAAGAGAACATATCAACTTTGTTTCGATGATTTCACATAGTCAAAACTTAGTGTATTCATCAAGGAGTTTATAAAGATACAAGAAAACTCCTACAATATTCCACAGCCGCACTCCCCACAAAGATTTGGCAATTAAGCACAAGTTCAATTAAGATATCTCCCCCATTAAAATATCATTCCTGAGAGAACAACAAGAGCGACCTTACTTTTGCAAGAAAAGAAGAATTTCTTTGGACATTAATAAATTACATGAAACATGAATTTGTATCTAGAAAACTCAATTAAATTAACCACAAGAGAACCCATGATTAATTTAATCGAAAATTCTCAACATAAGAGAACTTACGGAGCCGCACAATACTTTCACATAGAAATGGATCAGGGAAAGATCAATACTTCGGAATATTCAAAGATTCATTCTATTTTTCATCAATATTTGCATAAAGACATATAATAGACTTAATCTTTGCAATCAAAAGTTCATCCTATCTTCCATCAATATTTGCATAATGACATAATAGGCTTAACTTTTGACATATATGGGACAATCATAGTTCACGGACACAAACATACATATCCCATAACAATTTTTGCAATATATAAAACCAATAAAGATTAATACTGCAAAATCATCTTCCAAATAAACTTTAGAATTTAAATAAATAAATCTACAAACATTGCAAGATGAAAATCGTTGGCAATAGCTATGTGTACTCACAATAAATGCTATTCCAAACCCTAGTTATCCTTCTTAAAACATAAGAATAAATTCTCATATGAAGTTTCCTAGATATCGTAGAGCTTTTTCAGGGAATCTACTGAGAATTCCTTCTCATTATTGAAAAACCCATTGATTATGGGATTGTTCAATTCCTCTAAATCTTCAGAAATATCAGTTAACTCACTAAGTTCTCTTTTTAGTCCACTCAAGGTGTTCCTTGTTAGAGGCAACATATGTTCATAGTGAGTTATCTTTTCTAAAGAGGAAATGATTTGAGATTTTAAATCATTTATTTTGTTTATGAAATCCTTCACCATACCTATAAAGTTATTATAAAAATGACAAACAGACAAGAGGCAGTTAGAGGAAGAACCTTCTTCATCATTTGTGGATCTCTCCTTCTTCTTCCTTGAGGATTTGATTCCTTCACAGAGATACACATTAACTGCTTCAACTGCATCCCTTTTTGTGGTAATTCTAGTTACAGGAGCCATAAAACTGTATCTTTCAAGATAAAAGAAGTGAAGGGCATTTTGATCACAAATGAATATAAATAGACCAATGGACAGCCAAACCCTAGAAGAACTTTTGAAAAAGTCTTTTACGGTTCATGATCCATTATCTATTTTAACTAAGAAGATATTTTTTTAACATAAAAAAAAATAACAATTATACAAAACTTGAGCAACCTTGATGCAATCCTCATTTTCTCAAGTTAAAGATGAGGATGCAGACGTCACTAGTATTAGATAGTGACGGAGTGATCCGTATGTGTTAGAGCACTGCTCGTTCGAACTCATAAGCGTTGCTATCTCAAGCTTGTTGTCAAGTTTAGTTGCCAAAACTATAAGTCTTGATTTCTAGTCTACTTATAGCAAAGTCTCGGATTAGGATAGAAAGTGTAGTTGAGGATTAGACTTCACGGCGTTCATCGATTGAAGACGAAGAACTACTAAGGGGAGCTTGTGGAACTTCATCAACAAAAGGTATATGGAGACTTGAACTCATCTATCACTTAAAAATCTATCTAATCTATCTCCTATTTGAGACAAAAGTCGTATAGCTATTTAGACTTTGATTATATACATTTGATATTTCGAGCTGAGTTTAACTCGCTTACATATTTCTCGAAATATGTGTTGGTAAGCTTTCGCTTTAACCAAGTTCATCTTATATTCTTGACGAAAATCAAAAGATGATCATGTGAAAATCGCATTGTAACATCTTACATGATTTGTGTGAGACAGTCATTTGATCTAGACTCGGAATGTTTCGTATTGATCATTCGATCACTTGAAAATTGGTTCGAAGCTAATAGTTTGCGTGAGATAGCTATTGTCGTCTTATAAGAATGTTTCAATGATTGAAATGGGAGTTTAAAACAAATAACCATGATTGGATATAGCATAGTATGCGTACTTGTATGCTAACTGTTCCAAGATACTCCAAGTCCGGGAACCATAGTATGCATACCCGTATGCGTACTGGTTGGTTAATGAAAGTCCGGGAACTTAGTATGCACACCGGTATGTGTACTGGCGTGAGTTTCAAGTTACGGGATTTAACTGAGTTTGGAAGGTATGCGTACCCCTTCGCATACTTGCGAACCCAAACTTAGTCCGGCCACTTAGGTATACGTACCCATTTGCATACTTGAGTAGGTTATGTTCTAAAATCGGGTTGTTCATGAACTAATACATTTATATATTAAGGAATGCAATCTTTTGCAAACAGCGGTTATAATGTTCATGAATTGATTCGAGTGAATCAAAATCGATTTTGCTTCAATTGTGTCTTGTATACTTCTATGAGAATATAAACAATTGAACAACTCTAGAACTAGTTTCATTTGAATCATTTGAACTAGTTAAGGTTAAGATGAATAAGGTTGATATGAAAGTGTTCATATGGCTAACTTCGGTTAACTATTGTTGAGCCAACAAGGTGCACACGTTTAGGTACGGTTACTCATATCTAAATGAAGTCACTTTTCATTTGTGTGTAACAAGCTAAGTTCGATCTAACGGTTGAAAGATATTAGCTTGAGTCTAATCAGGTTTTCATCTAACGGTTAATATAGAATGCTTTGTTACCAAGGTAACATTGATTGCAAACCCTGATTTTAAGACTATATAAGGGAGAACTCTAGCAACTGGGAAACCTAATCCCCACACCTCTTGTGTGATACTAGTTGCGACTAGAGTCGATTCTCCTTTAACCTTAGGTTTTATCCAAAACCCTGTAGGATTTACGACTTAAAGACTTCATTGGGATTGTGAAGCCAGACCCAACTATTTCTATGTAGTTGCGTGTTTTGATCTTGTTGTTTTCTATCGTATTGAGTACTATCTTCTCTAAGATTTGCTCGAGATTTAATCTCCGATAGGCAAGATAAAAAGTAGTCACAAACATCTTCGTCTCATCGTTTGTGATTCCACAATATCTTGTTTTGCTACCATACGATTAAGATTATTGTGAGGTGATTGATATTACTAGGCTGTTCTTCGGGAATATAAGTACGGTGTATCAATTTGTTCCTGTTCACCTTGATCTATCAAAAGACGGAACAAAACTCTTAGGTATTTCTATGGGAGACAGTTTATCTATTCAATAGAATTTTTTGTGTGAGGCAGATTGGTTAATCAAGTATTCGACTTTGGGTCTTAGCAACTCTTAGTTGTGGGTGAGATCAGCAAAGGGAATCAAGTGCGCAGAGTCCTGGTGGGATTCAGAGGCGTAAGGAAAGCGACTATACCTTGATCAGTGTGAGAATTCTTAGGGCTCAACTACATTCCAGTCCGAAGTTAACTTGGAGTAGGCTAGTGTCTGCAATGGCTTAATACAGCATTGGTGTTCAAATATGGACTAGGTCCCGGGGTTTTTCTGCATTTGCGGTTTCCTCGTTAACAAAATTTCTAGTGTCTGTGTTATTTCTTTTCCGCATTATATTTGTTTATATAATTGAAATATCACAGGTTGTGCGTAGTTCAATCAATTAGATAATCCAACCTTTGGTTGTTGATATAAATTGATTGACACTTGAACATTGGTCTTTGGTACCGTTCAAGTTGTTTCACATAATAATCAGGCTCGCGAATTTCTATCTGTTTGATTTGCTGATTACATTGTGAAATAGAGATACAACTCTTGGATATATTTTCATTGATTGAGTCTGACTGTCTAGTTGATTCTCTTGGAATTATATTGGAGTTTGTCCATACAGATTGCCTAAACGAAATATTGGGTGAGGTTGTTAGACCCCTACTTTTTCAATTGGTATCAGAGCAGGAAAACACGTTTAAGACCTTATAAGTCTGTGTTTGTAGCGATCTGACTCTATGGACAGAAGTGTTGTCTCAGTAAACGTACCACCAGTCTTCGATGGCTCAAATTACTCATGGTGGAAAATTACTATGCGTGCTTTTCTTCAAGTGTGTGATTTTCAATCATGGGTTTATGTTGTTAATGTCTATGATCCACCAATGGTTACAGTAGACGGTGTTTCTATTGCAAAGGATATTGGTAGATATAAACCTAACGAGATTCTCGCTACAAAGCTAAATTTCATAATTTTTCAAAATCAAAATCGTTTAGCAAATGTCCTCCGGGGTGCCTTTAACACTTTTTCGAGCTAATTTTTCCGAAAATGTTTATTTCCAAAAATACCTAAAAATACATAAAAACACAATATTAGTACAAAAATCGAGTTCTAACAATACAAACATCGAGGACAATTCAGACACAAAAATGTGTCTATCAAGTATACAAGACACAATTGAAGCAAAATCGATTTTGATTCACTCGAATCGATTCATGAACATTATAGCCACGGTTTGCAAAAGATTGCATTCCTTACTATATAAATATATTAGTTCATGAACAAAACGATTTTAGAACATAACCTACTCAAGTATGCAAATAGGTACGCATATCTAAGTGGTCGGACTAAGTTTGGGTTCACCAGTATGCGAATAGGTACGCATACCTTCCAAACTCAGTTGAATTTCCGGACATGAACTTTACGCTAATACGCATACGGGTATGCATACTAAGTTCCCAGACTTTCATTAAACCAACCAGTACGCATACGGGTATGCATACCATGGTTCCCGGACTTGGAATAACTTGCAACAGTTAGCATACAAGTACGCATACTGTGCTATATCCAATCATGGTTAATAGTTCTAAACTCTCATTTCAATCATTGAAACATTCTCGGAAGACGACAATAGCTGTCTCACACAAACTATTAGCTTCAAAGCAATTTTCAGGTGATCGAATGATCAATACGAAACATTCCAAGTCTACATCAAATGACTGTCTCACACAAATCATGTAAGATGTTACCAGGCGATTTTCACATGATCATCTTTTGACTTTCGTCAAGAATATAAGTTGAACTTGGTTAAAGAGAAAGCTTGCCAACACATATTTCGAGAAATATGTAAGCGAGTTAAACTCAGCTCGAAATATCAAATGTGTATAATCGAAGTCTATATAGCTATACGACTTTTGTCTCAAATAAAAGATAGAGTAGATAGACTTTTGAGTGATAGATGAGTTCAAGTCTCCACATACCTTTTGTTGATGAAGTTCCACAAGCTCCCCTTAGTAGTTCTTCGTCTTCAATTGATGAACGCCGTGAAGTCTAATGCTCAACTACACTTTCTATCCTAATCCGAGACTTAGTTATAAGTAGACTAGAAATTATAGTTTTGGAAACTAAACTTGACAAACAAGCTTGAGATAGCAACGCTTGCGAGTTCGACCGAGCAGTGCTCTAACAAGTTGGCTCAATAACAGTTAACCGAAGTTAGCCATATGAACACTTTTCTCTTAACCTTCTTCATCTTAACACTTCTAGATCAATTGATAATCAAATGAATCTAATTATGTTATTCATAGAGTTGTTCAATTGTTTATATTCTCATAGAAGTATACAAGACATAATTGAAGCGAAATCGGATTGATTCAAAAGAATCTTCACAAACATTTTAGCCACGGTTTGCAAAGATTGCATTCCTTAATATATAAATGTATTTTTTCATGAGTATGAAATCATACTTTGCCGATTTAAGAACTTGTACCACTTAAGTTTGAAAACGAGTACGCGAACTTAAGTTCCGGACATTGGTCACAAGACGACAGTTTGCAAATGGGTACGCAAACTTTAGCTCCGTACCGAACTCAGTTGAAACCATTTGGGAACGGGTACGCAAACTTGGTTCCCGACTTCAACAGTTTAGTCAGTTTGCGAACGGGTATGCAAACTTCCGGTCCTGAATTCCATCAAAACAGTTCGTACACTAAATACACAAACCTTAATGTATCCATACATGGGTTTTAGCTCTTAACTCCCATTTCAATCATTGAAACATTCTTAGAAGACAACAATAGCTGTCTCACACAAACTATTAGTTTATAAGCAATTTTTAAGTGATCGAATGATCAATACGAAACATTCTGAGCCTACATCAAATGACTGTCTCAGACAAATCATGTAAGATGTTACCAGGTGATTTTCACATGATCATCTTTTGACTTTCGTCAAGAATAATGATGAACGTGGTTAAAGCAAAAAACTTTCCAACATATATTTTGAGAAAGATATAAGCGAGTTAAACTCAGCTCGCAATATCAAATGTGTATAAAGTAAAGTCTATATAGCTAACATACTAACGGTTGTTGAAACTTTGATTGCACCTTGTTTTTTTATTCTTGAGAATCTTTTCTTCTGATATAAGATTCACTCAAACTAGATCGAAGTATCAACGGGATCTGTAGAACTGTTTGTAGATCTAAAGATATCTTGTGATAATCTATTGTTAACAGACTCCGTTCTGCGTGTGATTGATCACAAGAGATTCAAGTGGTGTTGTGCAGGTTTTTATTGAAAATTAAAGAAGATTTGAAGACGAAGAAGATTTCTTACTAGTTCTCATATCTTTGTGTGTGCACAAACCTTTATCGGCTGGGATCTAACTAGAATCGGATTTATTCGATTGATTAGTTACGTGAGATCGGCATTCTCAATATATATCTTTGAGATTTATTTTGACTGAGTGCGAATCTAAACTTAACTACTTTTGTAGTTATTGGATAGATTGATCTAACCAGGCAAAGGAGTTTATCATATTAAACGGAAGAGCCTTTGCATATGACTTGAGATATCTTTATCTTGAAAGAATCAATAGAGTTGTTACCAAACAGATTTGTTGTTCCTTTACTGTTTGGAATACGATCCAAAGGAATTGTACCAGTGTGTGACCTTTAGAAGCGCAGGGATACTGAGGAAACTAAGTGAACTAGGGGTAGTTTCTTGGTCTCAATTACACGAAGTTTGTGTAGATTTTGTATAGCGGCTTAATTCTTAGAGTATTCAATTCTTGACTAGGTCCCGGTGTTTTTATGCACTTACAGTTTTCCTCATTAACAAAATCTTGCTGTGTGATTTACTTTTGTATTCCGCAATTATATTTATTTATATAATTTAAAGTAAATTACACAAACGTTAATTCCGATATACTTGATAGTGATCCTATAGAGTTTGGTTAAGTCCGAACCTATTATCAAGTATCACACTTTGGTAGTCATATTGTCTCGATCTCGTATCCATAGATAATCACACAAAGTGTGAATACCAATTTGTTGTATTGTCTCGACTCTGTCCATAGACGATCACTTTCGGTAAGAGGACTTATAGGTTAAAAAAAGAAAGATTGTGGTGTATTTGGGTACCCTCGTCTTTTCAGTTCAGGATCCATAAATTCTGGAGGTTGAGTCATATACGCTTCCTCTCATGTAAGAAAGCATTACTTACATCAAGTTGAGTAATTTTCTAGTCAAAGTGAACAGCTAAAGAAGGAAGAATTCTGATGGTAGTTGGTTTTGATACTGGACTGAATATCTCAGAATAATCCAAACCTTCTAGATGATGAAATCCTTTTGCAACAAGTCTATCTTTGAATCTTTTTACAGAACCATCTGGATTTTGTTTAGTTTTGAAAACCCACTTACAACCTACCAAATTTTGAGAAGGATCTGGATTAACCAAAGACTATGTTCCTACGTTTCTGAGAGCAGTATGTTCTTCCACCAAAGCAACTCTCCATTTAGGATTTTTGTTAGCCTGTGTAAAGCAAGTAGGTACAATAGAAGGTGTTAGAGTTTTCATGGAAGCAAATAGTGCATGCTTAGTGGAGAAAACCTTCTTTTTATAAGTTCCCACTTTTCGCCTTGTGATCATTGAGTGATTATTATGTACAATAGAGGCAGGAAAAGTGGTAGATGAAGCTTCAGTGACAGATGTTGATGTAGTAGAAGACCCAACTTTAGAAATATCAAGATGAATAGAGGGGTCAATTATAGTTGTTGACACACTTGCAGAAGTATGAACAAGGGATCAATTGTAGTAGTTCATAAACTTGTAGAAGGATCGACTTCCGGAGTTGACACAGTTGCAGGAGATACTGGAGGAGAACCAAAAGTTGAAAATCTTAAAGGAAAATTATTCTCATCAAAAATTACATGTTTGGAGATGAATACTCTACCAGTTTGAGGATTTAAGTTTATGCTGAGAAATGTAACCAATGAATATACATTGAATGCTTCTTGGTTCAAGTTTGTGCTGAGTATATGGCATTAACCAAAGATAAGAAAGACAGCTAAAAGATCTCAATAACCCATAATCTGGTTGTCTGTTGAATAGAATTTCATAAGGTGACTTGAAAGAAAGAAACTTAGTAGGAAGTCTGTTGAATGTGTAATTAGCAGTTTGAAAAGCTTCAACCCAATAAGAATATGCAAGTCCTGACTGTATGAGATATGTTCTTTCTACATCCACTAAGTGTCTATGTTTTGACTTTGTAACTTCATTTTGCTCAGGTGTATGTGGACATGAGATTTCATGAACAATGCCACTTGCAGAAAGAAAACTAGCTAGTTTATTATTTAAAAAATTTCCTCCACCATCTGTTCTAATAAAAATAATAGATGTTTGCAAAAGATTCTCAACTTGAGCTTTAAATTGAAACAAACCCTTCTTGAAATCTGAGTTTTCATTTAAAGGAAATATCCAATAGAACTTGGAGAATTCATCTATATAACATTGACATAATACCTTAATCCATAATTTGATGATATAAGACTAGGACCCCATAAGTATAGATGTAACAGTTCAAGTAGTCTAGTCCTAGTACAAGAAGAAATTGAAAAAGGTAACTTGTGGCTCCTGCCAAGTTGACAATCATGACAAAAAAGAGGTTTTCTAACAATATCATTTATTGAGAGTGATCTGCAAACATGTTGAAGTGTCTGGAATGAAGGATGAGCCAGTCTTTTATGCCAAAAGTCTACATATACATGTTGCATAGTAGTAAAAGTAGTTGCTGCTAAAGTTGTCGTAGATGTAGTTCAAGAAGTACATTGAGAACCTTGTTTGCTTCACCATTATATGTATGAATAGATTCAGATCCATCATAAGAAGATAAAAATTGAAGTTCAATTTCATCAGGAGTTAAGTGGTTGTTTGCTTCAGAATCTGCATACCAAGAATTTTCGCCCAAAATATTTGTTGTAGCTATCATTGCACTTAAATTGTGAGGTGTATTCACATTTCGATAGACAAAGTTTAAGCCATGTCTATAGGCAAGAGAAGTATGCCCATATTTGTTGCATATTTGACAAGGAATCACATATGTTGGTGGTGGTGATTGTGGTGGTGGTGGTGCAGATCTTATAGGAAATGAAGACGATGTAGATGCTCTGGCAGGTAATTGAAAACTGCTTCTATATGAGAATTATAAGGCATAAAACCTCTAAAATGAGGAGTATAAGGCATTGTACCTCTACCACGATATTTATAGTTGGAATTGTAAGGATAAGAAGACTATCCTGAATATTCAGAAGAAGAATCTTGACGATGATGTGATAGAAAGGCTTGTTGAGATTGAAAAGATGCAAAAGCATTGTTATTAGCTTCATTAAGCGAAGATTTGGATCTCTCATTAACCACGATTTCTTCACTCAGAAGTAAGTTGTGAAGTTCATCAAAAGAAACAGGTGGATTTCTGATTCGTATTGAATTACTGAAAGCACTGTATTCATGACCAATTCCATTCAAAATCAACACCTAGTTCATCATCTGAGATTTAAGATCCAAATGCAGAAAGTTTATCTGTTAACTTCATGATTTCTCCCAGATAAGTTGCCATACTACTCGATCCAAGCTTGAATGATTGAATTTTTGTGAATGGAATTAGTTTTGGATGTTTGAGAAACTCTTGATTCAATACTGTTCCATAATTCTATGAAAGATTCAGCATCAACAATATAAGAAAAAAATCTATCAAAAATTGTTGATTGTAACCATAAGATAAGCGTGTTATCATCATCACACCTAGCAACATACGAGGGATTTACATTTCCTGTAATTAAATCTTCTTGTGTTAGAAATTTTGGAGGACATGGAGTAGATCCATCCAAGAAACCTGATACTTTGTAGAGTTTCAGTAATGGAAAAATTAAACTTTTCCAGGTGATGAAGTTGTCATCTTTGAGTTTGTACAGAATGATGTTGGAAATCTGATTAAGTGGTACTTGTAAGATTCTTGATTGATATTCAAGATTTGCCATTTAAAAGAAGCAGAATCAAAGGAAAAGAGAAAAGGAAATAAAAGAAAAACGATTGACTATGAAGAAAAAAACTTAAAGAAACACTATTAATGGTGGTTATCATCGGAAGTAAGGATCGTATACGTATCTGATACCATAATAGATGAATTCAATTTATTTATTCTATTTAATGAAAGTACAGATGCAATTGATTTATCAATTGTATTTTCTTAGTTACAGAGAAAGAGAAAACACATCTCTTATATATACAACAGAAAGCATGTAGACTAATCCGTAACTAAAGATAAAGACCAATCAGAGTATAGAAGACAACTCACTGACAGTTATTCAGATAGTGAAAGTTACACAGAGTGTATCAACAATAGTAGTTGATACAACAATAGTAGTTGATACAACAGAGTTCAACAGAGTGTGTCAACTGCTAATAGTTTGAACTGTTGGCTGTGATAATGATTATGATGATGTAATCTGTAGGAAATTGCAGAAATGTAGGTAGTCGTGCCGATGGGAGTTGATGCAACTGCAGGTGATAGGTTTGATTGGGCGCTGAGAAGCTATGGAATATGGTGGTATTTTTAAGCTGATCATATATAGTGAAGAGGTGAGCTGAAACTAAAAGGTTAACTGGTTAAGCCAATGAATTTGCTTATGCTGTTGAAGGAAAGTATTGTGCTGCAAGAGATAAAATTGGTTATGACTGTATAAATTAGATGTATGTTAGGAGCTAAAACTGCACCGGGAAGGACTCAGGGAATGACTGAAATATGGCCTGGAAACAGTCAAGAATCGGTCAGAACTCGGCCAGTTTCCGAGTTAGCCGAGTTGACTCGCCGATCCAGTAGCTTACTCGGATGGGCTTGGGGCTCTGATATGTGAGCTTGACTTTTGGGTTCCTTCAGAAGCAACAGTTAGCTTATGCGGTTTGGAAAATGAGACAAAGTATAAAAGGGAGACATATATCTTTCTATAGGGGATCTATCTTCTTCTCTACTTTTATTCTAGGGTTTAGAAACATGAAAACATTTATTTTTCTTCTTGTTATGAACTCCATGAATACGAGTTAGAAATTTATTATTGGTTATGGATTAGTTTGATTTCACAATATATGTTTCTTTGATTGATATATTAGTTTTGTCTTCATATTATCGATCATGATTCACTACAAATATCGCATGTATGATTGATTGTTTGATTTGTCAAGTTGCAAATTGGTAGAACTCGTAATCACATTTAGTGCTACTTTAGGGTTTATTATACGTAAAAGTGATAATCCTTGAATACAAGTAGCACAAATATGATTTTAATTTATAGTGATATATCCTTATGATCATGACTTTTGTTAAATCGGACTAGTGCGTTTTCCACGTTCGATTGCATTGATTAGCCTAATTTCATAAATCTTATTGCTCCTCGGGAATTAAACTTGATTAGTGCTTTTACACGTTAGGTTGTTTCCTTGGTAGAATTCATATTCATATCTTTTAATGTGTTTGTTGATGACAAGAGGAAATTAGTGGGATATTCTTGCGATCAAGGTATCCTAGGACTTTTGATAATGAGAGATTAAATATCAATTCTAATTATCATGACAAGAACATGTGTGTGAATGAAGATGAAATCCTTGACCACTATTCTCACCTTATTGATTTGCGTGCTTTATTTCTTTATTAGCTTTTTGTTTGCACTTTAGTTTATAAAAATCCAAAAAAAAACCTTGTTACTTATAGGAAGCCTAAACAAACGACAATCCAAGACCTCTTTGTGGGAACGATCCTTTCTTTCCCTTGCTTCATAATATATTTTGAGTAGTGAGAAAGTGTATTTCTTTTTGATGTGTTACGACAGCGATCAAAATTTTGGCGTCGTTGCCAGGGAGGCAGCGGGTTTTTATTTGTTTTTGGTTTCTTATTTTTGTTTTTATTTTTGTTTCTTATTTTGTTTTCGTTTTTCCTATTTTCTGGTTTTTGACATAGTTTTGAAAACTTTTGTTTCAGGTACTTATTATGGAAGAAGCACATTGGAACAACTGATACGGTTTTCAACCTCCTCAACATTATGAAAATTGCCCACCAACTTTGGGATACAATCAAAAACCAATTTATTGGTTATGGTGCATATCCTAAAGAACCTTATGGTGATTTTCATACCAACAACAACCTTGTAGTGGGTATGTAAGTCAAGCACCAAGGTGGGATAATTCTACTTCTAATTGGCTTTATTCGAGTTGTATGCAGATTATGAATGGATTTCAAGACCAACTTGACCGTGATAGACAGAACGTCGCACAAACCAATTTCTGCAACACTTTTTCCTACCCAACTCCATATCATAGTTATGATTATTAGAGAACTTCATTAAAGGTTAATAACAAATACTTGATTCTCTTGTTTATTCTACCTCTTTATCTATCGAGACAGGGTGCTAACTCTTTGGATCAATTGATTTCTATGACAGTAAAATATACCTTTGTGTGTATATATCCGAGGAGTTTTGAACCCAAATTTAGTGAGAATAACCATTTATTGATGGGTAAAAATAATTTATTTTTTAAAGTGTAATGTGGTGGAGTGGGCAGATGCTCGATTAAGTAAATAGTCTAAAATCTTTAACAGATGCACTGCACGGGTGTGCTTTGAGTTCGAGAGATTAATCTGTAAGATTCTAGTCTAAACCAAGAAATGGTCGTTCTAGATTCAATTTGGTCATAAAGGAAAGATAAAGATCAATATTTAGGGAGGGAAGATAAGTATGTATGAGATCAATGGTAATTGATTGTAGATGATGTATTGAACTGCTTTGAAGATGATTTCTCTATGTTAGACCGAGAGAAAGACTTTGTGTGTGATAATGACAGACTGTCGTAAGTTGAAGTTGGATTAGGTTAAGTTATCAAATCATAGGTTGAGGAGCCGATATGTAGCACATGTAGTTAACATATTGATCTCCAGTAAGTGGTGACGGTTGAAGAGGAGTGAAAGATTAAGAAAGTGGGAAGTCGTGGTTGAACCAGTACCGCTTTGCTAGAGAGATTTGGTTGATTATCAGACCACTAATCCATTTACTTCTTCAACTTCCAGCATGACTTACTCACTTTCTCATCGTGGATGTACTGCTATATCGCACCTGCTGTAGGCCGCCAGATCAAAACTCTAGTGAATATTCCCCCATGTGACATGATTGATGTCTCATGTGAAGTATGCTTTGTAGATGAGTATTTATTTGGTAAATCATTGGCTTAGCTAGACTGTGAGTCTTAGCATGTTGATGAGTCGAGCATGATTCTCAATGATGAATGTGACATACTCTGTGACTAATCCTTATGATGGATGAAGCATAAGGTGTCTACTGAGATAGAAATGATGCTTTGCAGACCATGGATGTTAATTATGATGGATTATTGATGATTTTGACCTATCATTATGCCAGCTGAGGCCGCAATGATATTCAGATAAGTTGGATTGATAAGCATAGACCTTGTTGGATTGCTAGATCGATCATGGAACAATATATGTTTTGATGTGTCAAGCATTCCATATAAAGATGAATAATGCTAAGTAACTCTAGAATATTCATCCTCGATCCAACATGTCATGAGTAATCCGAATGACAAAGCAGAAATTATAACAAATCATTTTATTTATTTTATCTATTCTCCTTTCCTCATTTGTCTATGTTTTTGGGTGATCTTTGGAGCAACATTGTTAGAGCATTACTCGGACGAACTCATAAGTGTTGTTATCTCAAGCTTGTTGTCAAATTTAGTTGATCTAAACTATATCTTCATTTCTAGTCTACATTTAGTCAAGTCTCGGATTAGGATATAAGTGTGTAGTTAAGTACCAGACGTCACTACGTTCTACCGTTTGAAGGCGAAAACCAACCGAAGATTTTGGGGAACTTCATAAACAAAAGGTAACTGAAGACTGAACCACCTATTACTCAAGTTTTCACCTTTCTATCTATGAGACTACGTCGCATGACTAAAGTGGACTTTACATGCACAACAGAAATTTCGAGTCAAATTTATCTTGTAAATTATTCTCGAAATATGTATGACTAAGGTTAAAAACATTTGTACATACTTGATGAATTTGGTTAAGAACAATTTATTGTTTATGACCTAAATCGTGATTCAAGTTAATCATTTGAAAATAGCCTGGAATAGTGATATGTGTCATTGATGTTATTCGGGAATATTTCAAATTGATAATTAGAGAGATATAAAACTACTGTAAATCTGGATACAGGACAATACACATACCATCTTACATACTGGCGTAACTGTTATAGGTCTGGACCCGTAGTACATGTACCCAGTACGCGTACAAGTGTAGTTATAGTTTGACAACTGTTAGAGCATTGCTCGGTTGAACCCACCAAGCGTTGGTATGTCAAGTTTGGTTGTCATATTTTAGTGAACCAAAACTCATTTAAAGAGTCGCTTGATTATTTACTAGAGTCAACTTTGTATAGGTTAGCTAGAAAGTTATTAGGATATGACACATACAAGTATTACTCGAAGACTTGAAGAATATGAAGAAGTAAAGAGCTACATCGACGATATCATCCTTCCTCTTGAGGTTAGTAATATTTTGACTTGAACTTTTTCATTCCTAACGTATCTTTCAATTCGTGCTATATTGAAAACATAACTGCGAAGCTGTGAATGATTATACTCAAGTTAGACGTAGTATTAAGGGATTATAATACGAAGTATAACGCCTATCTTTTGAACTTCGTATATAAGATATCGACATAATCGTATGAATGCTATTGTGATTATGTATGGGTATGGGTGAAGATTTCGTCCGAGGAAACAATATTTTACATTCGTTTAAAGGAAGTACAATTCATAAACTTGTTTTGTGAACCGAAAGGGAAATCGCTAGGCTTATTGGTATTGTTATTCATTGCAAATCTTTGGATTACCAATATGTGTGTTTAGTATAACCGCTCATAACTTAGTTATGTATCTTGGTAAAACTATTCACAATGCCTGAATTATGTATCGATATGACTTTTATTAGTGAAACCAATCTTAAGTAATCACCTGAGATGGTATGATCGATATTTGTAATTGGTGTGACCATTCCTAGTCATTGGGTAACCGATCCTAGAACTTGGTGGAACTAATCACAAGATGTGTAATCGATCCTTGTAGTAGGTTAACAAGTTTTAGTAATTGGTGTAACCGATCCTATAACTTGTGCAACCGAATACAAGTAAGTACCATAAATAGTGGTAACCGATCCTGGTACTTAGTTAGCCATTTTATGGAAACTAGTGTGACCGATCCTAGTATCCACTTGGAGGTAGAACCGCACTTTGTGTTTGGTAGAACCGTTAAACCCATGAATGGTGATTGAATGTTTTTTTATCAATCACATAGTTCTTGGAAATCAGATGAACCAATTCTAAACTAGTTTGGAAGTGTGGCAAATCGGTTCCAAGATTGTAAATATGAAAAAGGATTTACAAAGTAAAGATATCGACATACTTTGAACATGTGCAGTAATTCTTATCTATTATTGTTCAAAGATATTCCTTAATAACTAAAGGAGAATCCCGGATCGAAATAAATTGAGAATCTTTTAATTAAGGTTTTTAATTTTATATGCTTTTAATTTCCAGCAATTAAATGCATATCTTTAGAATAAAAAAATATTGGTAATGTGCATTTACTAATTGGAGATTTTCTACTGAGATTTCGGTCAATATTTGGACAGAGCATTTCCAGAAATTATGAAAACCGATTTTTGCTTTATTGCATATCTTTGAGAATATTCGGTTTTAGAAATTCCTTGGTGTCCAAACTTCTTTGATCTATAAATATTGAAGTTTGCATTTCGAGCAAATTAATCCTCAGAGCCAGCAAAACTACCTAGTTGTGTTGTTACTGGTGGAGTCGTCTATTCGGAGAAGAAAGTACCCTAATTAGGAGAAATCTCTTACGACCGCTCGTTTTAAATACTTCTTTGGGATTGAGAAGCTCTACGAGTAACGTTGGTGGGAAACTAGATAATTGTAGTTTATTATTAGTTTTCGATTGATTTGATTGACTAACGGTTGTTGAACTTTGATTGCACCTAGTTTGTTTATGCTTGAGAATCTTCTCTTCTGATATAAGATTCACTCAAACGATCGAAGTGTCGACGGGGGTCTTTAGACTGTTTGTAGATCTAAAGACGTCTTGTGATAATCCATTGTTAACAGACTCCGTTCTGTGTGTGATTGATCACAAGATATTCAAGTTGTTTGTGTGCAGGTGTTTATTGAAGATCTAAGAAGATTTGAAGACAAATAAGATTTCTTATTTGAGATCATAATCTTTGGTGTGCACAAAACTTGATCGGCTGGGGATCCAACTATAATCGGTTTATCTTTTGATAGATTGTAAAAAAGTGGGGGTACAACAACCTCACCCAATAATTCGCTTAGCAATCTGTATGGACTAACTCCAATATACTTTTAAGAGAATCAACTAGACAGTCAGACTCAATCTTAATAAAAAGTATATCAAAGAGTTATATCTCAATTTTTCGATTCAATCCTTACTCAAGCAAATAGAAATCTGCGAGTCTAATTGAATACAAGAGAAATTAACTTGAACGGTACCAAAGACCAATGTTCAAGTATCAATCAATTTCAATCAACAACCAAAGGTCGGATTTCCCAATTGATTGATTCAACGCACAACCTGTGATATTTTAATTATATAACAAAATATAATGCGAAAAAGAAATAACACAGACACCAGAAGTTTTGTTAACGAGGAAACCGCAAATGCATAAAAACCCTAAGACCTAGTCCAGATTGAACACACGCTGTATTAAGCCGCTACAGACACTAGCCTACTACAAACTAACTTTGGTCTGGACTGTAGTTGAACCCCAATCAAACTCACACTGATCCAAGGTACAGTTGCGCTCCTTACGTCTCTGATCCCAGCAGGATACTACACACTTGATTCCCTTAGCTGATCTCACCCACAACTAAGAGTTGATATGACCCAAAGTCGAAGACTTTAATAAACAAATATGTCTTACACATAAAAGTCTACAAGAATAGATAAATCTGTCTCCCACAGAAATACCTACAAGTTTTGTTCCGTCTTTTGATAAATCAAGGTGAACAGGAACCAATCGATAACCCGGACTTATATTCCTGAAGAATAGCCTAGAATTATCAATCACCTCACAATAATCTAAATTGTATGATGGCGAAACTAGATATTGTGGAATCACAAACGATGAGACGAAGATGTTTGTGATTTCTTTTATCTTGCCTATCGGAGAAATTAATCTCGAGTCAATTATTTCAATTGTACTCAATACGATAGAATCGGGCAAGATCAGATCACGCAACTACAAAGAAAATAGTTGGGTCTGGCTTCACAATCCTAATGAAGTCTTCAAGTCTTTAACCTATAGGGTCTCGGTAGAAACCTAAGGTTAAAGGAGAATCGACTCTAGCTTATACAACTAGTATCACACATGAGGTGTGGGGATTACCTTTCCCAGTTGCTAGAGTTCTCCTTTATATAGTCTCCAAATCAGGGTTTGCAATCTCAGTTACCTTGGTAACAAAGCATTCAATATTCACCGTTAGATGAAAACCTGATTAGATTCAATCTAATATCTTTCAACCGTTAGATCGAACTTAGCTTGATATACACACATGAAGTATACGTCATTTAGGTTTGTGTAACCGTACCTAAACGTGTACAAGTCGTTGGTTCAACAGTAGTTAACCAAATGGTTAGCCATATGAGCACTTTCATATCAACCTTATTCATCTTCACCATAACTAGTTCAAATGACTCAAATGAACTAGTTCAAGAGTTGTTCAATTGCTTAGATCTCATAGAATTATACAAGACACAATCGAAGCAAAATTGGTTTTGATTCACTCGAATCAATTCATGAACTTTATAGCCACGGTTTGCAAATATGCATTACTTAGTTTATATAAATTTAAGTTCACGAATAAACCAATTTTAGACAGTAACACACTTAAGTATGCATACGGGTATGCGTACTTAAGTAACCAGATTTGAGTTTGTTTTGGTTTCCAAACTCAGCAGAAATTCACCGACGTGAACTTTCCGCCAGTATGCGTACGGGTACGCATACTTAGGTAACCGGATTGAGTTGGTTTTGATTTCCAAACTCAGCAGAAATTCTCGGACGTGAACTTCCGCCAGTATGCATACGGGTATACTAATGTGCTAACACACAAGTATGCATACATTTTGTTCCCAGTTTTGGACTTATACACTAATGTGCGAACACACTATATATGCTTATATCCAAAGATGGTTACATATTATAATCTCTTTATTTCAATCATTGAAACATTCTTAGAGGATGTTAAATAGATGTTATTCACACACTATTTTTCATCAAAGCAATTTTCAAGATATTGAAATAATTAACATGACTTTTGTCACGAGTAAAGATTAACTTGGCCAAAGTGAAAGCTTACCAACACATATTTCGAGAGCGAGATAAACTCGACTTGAAATAGCAAATGTGTATAATCGAAGTCTATATAGTAATACGACTTTTGTCTCAAGATAGGAGATATAGTAGATAGACCTTTTGAGTAATAGATAAGTTCAAGTCTCCACATACCTTTTAGTCGATTAAGTTCCACCAGTTCCTTGAGTAGTTCTTCGTCTTTGTTTTATGAACGCCGTTGAGTCTAGAGCTCAACTACACTTTCTATCCTAGTCCGAGACTTAGCTATAAGTAGACTAGAAATCAAGACTTATAGTTTTGGCAACTAAACTTGAAAACAAGCTTGAGATAGCAACGCTTGCGAGTTCGACCGAGCAGTGCTCTAACAGATTGGATTGATTAGTTGTGTAGATCGGCATTAGTATTTAGTATCTTGATCAGATCCTATTATTGATTGCATAGTCTAAACAATTACTTTGGTAGTTGTTGAATAGATTTATCTAAGAACCCGACAAAGGAGTTTATTGGGATAAACGGAAGAGCCTTTTGTCAAACTCATATCACGTTGTTTGAAAAGAGTTGTTACCGAACAGATTTGTTGTTCATTTACTGTTTGGAATACGAACCAAAGGAATTGTTCCAAGTGCGTGACTTATTGCAAGTTGGAGGCGCATGGATACTGAGGGAACTAGGTGAACTATAGGTTTAGTTGCTTGGTCTCAACTATACGAAGTTGGTTTAGATTTTGTATAGCGGCTTAATTCTTAGAGTACTCAATTCTGGACAAGGTCCCGGGGTTTTTCTGCATTTGCGGTTTCCTCGTTAACAAAATCTTGTTGTGTCTTTTACTTTTCTATTTCCGCAATTATAATTGTTTTTATTATAATTAGAAGTAAATTACACAAACGTTAATTCCTTATTACTTGATAGCAATCCTATAGTGTTTGATTAAGTCCGAACCTATTATCAAGTAATCATACTTTGTTGTTGTATTGTCTCGATCTTGTATCCATAGTCAATCACGCAAGTTATCTTGTTGTCGTATAGTCTCGATCTCGTATCTATAGATGATCACACGAAGTGTGAACCGATTCGTTGTATTGTCTCGACTCAGTCCATAGACAATCACTTTCGTAGAAATGACTTATAGGTGAAAAAGTTTTAGATTGAGGTATATTTTGGTACCCTCATCTTTTCAATTGGTATCAGAGCAGGCAAACACGAAAATATCTAACAATCTGTGTTTGGTGCGATCCAACCTATAAGACATGAGTCAAAGTAGAGTTAAGCGAGAGCGAAAACTAAAGAAAGACTCAGTTAACGTATCGCAAGAGGTTATTAAACCACCCTCAGAATCTGTTTGTGAGAAATTGCTTACTTACAAAAAGATAATTGAGAAAAATCAGGATGATTTTATTAACTATTGAATGTGAAAGGTTATGTCAAAATCACAAAAAGTTTAAGGAAGATGCTTCTAAAAAATTACAGGGTCTTGAAGAAAAAGAAAATGCTAGTCTCTCTCAAACAGAATTGTTAAAAAGGGAGCATGATGCTGCTCTTAAAAAAATTCACTTGTTGGAAGAGAAACTTGTTGAATCTGATGCAAGGATTAACTCTCAACAAAAGAGTTTTGAAGAAAATGAAGGTGAATATCTCTCACGAGAAAAAACGCATTGAGGCTGGTCTAGCTTGTGCTCTTGATAAAATCAAGACGTTGGAAGAAGAAAATTTGGACCTTAAAAAGTTCAATGTTAGCTCAATCAATTTAACCTCAATGTTATAAGCAAGTAGAAATCATCGTGATACACGAGGATTGGGCTATAAGGGAATAGATGCTTCAAATATTAGCAAAGAGGTAAAATTTGTTAAAGCTACAAATTCTTCTCAACCAGAGGCTTCCACTGATGTCAAAGATGCTCTTATCTCTTGTAAAGAAGAAAAGCCTGCCATGCCTAAGAAATGTGTTCAATCATACTCGTCAAGTACAACCATCAAAGAGAGCACTCCTGCTAATGTCAAGAAAGCAATAACGTTGAACAAAGATAAGAAGAAGAAGAAAAAGAAGAAGAAAACTCGTCGAGCTCAAATACAGGAGGATCCACAAAAAGGTAACATTAAAACTCATACTTCGTATGTTACTAAGCATTGTTGTTATTATGGTAATAAAGGGCATGTTGAATGGGGATGCAAGATTCGTAAGATAGAAGATACACTTTCTTTTGTATCAAATGAATTGGCTAAGATTGCTTCCCAAAGGAACTCGGATCGATATTGTCCAAAGTTTAGGCAAAAGAATTATTATAATGATAGTTCAAATTTTGCCTATCGCTCAACAAGGCCATCTCATAAAAGACCCGAATATAGAAAGAGATATGACTTTGTTAATGCTAAGACAAGATCTGATGTTCCAAATTGGAGAAAGGTTGTTTCGCAAAGTATCCAAAAGGACAATGATCCAAATGGTATGAAGGAGAAAGCTGCTCCTACGAAACCCAACTCTAAATGGTTCCCAAAGTCTCCCATAGCCAAGAAGGCACCAAAAGTTAGTCACAAGAATGACTCTCAGTTGTTAATTGTTGGTGACAATAATTACAAGAGTTTTCTTGAAAGACTAAAGAATGACATCATGTCTGAAATCTCTTGTACTAGTGAACGTTGTGATAATGACACTCTTCATCCCAAGTCAAATAAGAAAAACAAGATATGGAACAAGAGAAAACAAACCAAGCAAGAGGTCAAGAATGATGATTCTTTCTTAGTCACTCGTGACGAACAAGACAAGGATCAACTCAACACAACCTAGTTGTGTTGGAACGTGCATGCTCACCTTTGTGCTCAATCTTATGAAGGGTGAGGAAGCACGTGAAACTGAGCATATGATCTCTCGGTTATTATATGACTAATTAACATCTTTAAGGAGATTTCTTCTCTTCTATACTCATACCTTCTCTATCTATATTTGAACTTTTGATAGAAATGGTAATTTGGACTTTATGATTTTGATATCCACTGATCATATATGTGTATCTCTTGTTTACATGGTTAAAACGAGCCAAAAATCACTGAATTTGGACATCGTATGCAAAAGTTATGTCTAAAAAGGTTTCATGTATGGATTCATGTTGAAACCGGTCCTGGTGATTGGTATTACCTGGTATCATAACCTAGTTGGTATAACCTGGTACGGTAACCGGTCCTAGTGATTGGTTCATACGAAGAAGTGTAAAATTGTTTTACCTATGACTTCTTCGTCCGAACTCGGAATGACCACATTCTTTTTGCGTTGGTTTCGTAATTCAATTCCCTACCAGATTTAGGTAATAGCAATGTGTGATTTTCTGTTGAATATTTTGGTGTATTGCAAATTGTGTTTATGGGATGTTTGATTTCGGTTTTCGTAACCCTAATATTCGATCTCAAATGGTGTGAACCCTTATGGTTTGGGTGACTTTTTGATTTAGCGGGATTGAGTTCTAGCCCATGATGGTAGGCTTTATCAAAGGATCATAAGGGGTTCCGATTGAAACTCATATGTGAAAAAGTCACAATATGTTGAATCATTTTATTTTTTTTGGTTTAGCATAAAAGCATATGTGTTTCGGGTTTTCAACTTTTGCATCGTATTAGTTAAAACCGATTTTCAACCTTTCTCTGGTAAAGTTTGGTTTTTGTTGCTATTCTTTTGTCTTGCAAGAGGATGACAACACAGTGATATTCCTCCCCGGAAATATGCAAAGAAAAGGAGAAGAGGATGCGGAACTTGAGGTAATGAATTTGTTAGTTAATTGTTTTCTTGTTTAAGAAAAGCCTGATTTTATTGCATATATTTTGCTTTTGCTTAACAAAATTTCGGTACAATTGATGTTTATTCCATTATGTATGTGTGTGTGATTCAATTGTTTCCGGTTAAGAAAAACTATTGTTAGCTTTCTTTATTGTTTGGTATCAATTGTTTAGGCTTAACGAAATTTCGGTGCAATTGCGGTGCTATAATATCTTATGTTTGTTTCAATTGCTTCCGGTTGAGATAAATAATTATGCAAGTTGATTTATTTGGTTTGTATGAATTGTTTATGGCTTAACAAAAAGGTTTTCGGGATCAATTGTTTAGTCCAATTCGATTCCGGATAAGAGAAACTAAGTTAATTCTGATCTTAGTTAGACTTATCAAAGTATAGGATTCGGTTATTCAAGTTTAATCGAATGCCTTAACAAGAAATACTAGTTAACTAACCTAGTACTTGTCTTGTTTAAAGTGAAAGGTCTAAGTTATTGTTCGAATAATTAGAACCTGATGAGAAAAATAAAGTTAATTCTGATCTTTATTTTGGTCTTATCAAACAAGCGATTGTATTTGGTCTTAGGGAAAATTGCTTCGGGCAATTGTTTCCTTGATAACATATCAAAGAAAAATTACTTTGTAGTTTTGGTTTTGATATTGGTTATCTAAAATGGTGTGTGGAACCCTCGTGCTTAACAATTATAGGTTGCAAGTCTTTTAAGATTTGTAAGATACTTTCGGTTTGTCCTTTATTTGCTCGTACCTTTGTCATTTTGTGACAAAAAGGGGGAGAAATATATGGACTAAACAAGTGATTTGGTATCACTAAGGAAAAGACAATGGTTCTTAAACGTTATATCTAACAAAAGAGTAAAGCATAGACTAAGGGGGAGTAACATATCATATTGATACTTGTGGTTATCTTAACTACAAAGGGAATAACAAAGACGTGCGGATTGAAAAATGACCTATCTTACCTTTAGGGGGAGTATTAGCTTAGTTATTATAATATCAACAACGGAATTTGTGGATTGAATGTATACAGGTTATTGTGTTGTTAAAACTTGGAATCAAGCGTATGTATAATGAATTCTTGTAATTTGTTTATCCATATGATGTAAGAGTTTTGTCACTAAAATTGACAAAGGGGGAGATTGTTAGAGCATTGCTCGGTTGAACCCACCAAGCGTTGGTATGTCAAGTTTGGTTGTCATATTTTAGTGAACCAAAACTCATTTAAAGAGTCGCTTGATTATTTACAAGAGTCAACTTCGTATAGGTTAGCTAGAAAGTTATTAGGATATGAGACATACAAGTATTACTCGAAGACTTGAAGAATGTGAAGAAGTAAAGAGCTACATCGACGATATCATCCTTCCTCTTGAGGTTAGTAATATTTTGACTTGAACTGTTTCATTCCAAACGTATCTTTCAAGTCGTGTTATATTGAAAACATAACTGCGAAGCTGTGAATAATTATACTCTAGTTAGACGTAGTATTAATGAATTATAATACGAAGTATAACGGCTATCTTTTGAACTTCGTATATAAGACATCGACATAATCGTTTGAATGCTATTGTGATTATGTATGGGTATGGGTGAAGATTTCAACCTAGGAAACAATGTTTTACATTCGTTTAAAGGAAGTACAATTCATAAACTTGTTTTGTGAATCGAAAGGGAAATCGCTAGGCTTATTGGTATTGTTATTCATTGCAAATCTTTGGATTACCAATATGTGTGTTTAGTATAACCGCTCATAACTTGTTTATGTATCTTGGTAAAACTATTCACAATGCTTGACTTATGTATCGGTATGACTTTTATTAGTGAAACCAATCTTAAGTAATCACCTGAGATGGTATGATCGATATTTGTAATTGGTGTGACCATTCCTAGTCATTGGGCAACCGATCCTAGAACTTGGTGGGACTAATCACAAGATGTGTAATCGATCCTTGTAGTAGGTTAACAAGTTTTAGTAATTGGCTTAACCAATCATATAACTTGTGCAACCAATCACAAGTAAGTACCATAAATAGTGGTAACCGATCCTGGTACTTAGTTAGCCATTTTATGGAAACTAGTGTGACCGATCCTAGTAGCCACTTGGAGGTAGAACCGAACTTTGTGTTTGGTAGAACCGTTAAATATGAAAAAGGATTTACAAAGTAAAGATGTCGACATACTTTGAAAAAGGATTTAAAAAGTAAAGATGTCAACATACTTTGAACATGTGCAGTAATTCTTATTTATTATTGTTCAAAGATATTCCTTAATAACAAAAGGAGAATCCCGGATCGAAATAAATTGAGAATCTTTTAATTAAGGTTTTTAATTTTATATGCTTTTAATTTCCAGCAATTAAATGCATATCTTTAGAAAATAAAAATTGGTAATGTGCATTTACTAATTGGAGATTTTCTACTGAGATTTCGGTCAATATTTGGACAGAGCATTTCCAGGAATTATGAAAATCAATTTTTGCTTTATTGCATATCTTTGAGAATATTCGGTTTTGGAAATTCCTTGGTGTCCAAACTTCTTTGGTCTATAAATATTGAAGTTTGCATTTCGAGCAAACTAATCCTCATAGCCAGCAAAACTACCTAGTTGTGTTGTTACTGGTGGAGCCGTCTATTCGGAGAAGAAAGTACCCTAATTAGGCGAAATCTCTTATGACCGCTCGTTTTAAAGACTTCTTTGGGATTGAGAAGCTCTACGAGTACCGTTGGTGGGAAACTAGATAATTGCAGTTTATTATTAGTTTTCGATTGATTTGATTGACTAACGGTTGTTGAACTTTGATTGCACCTAGTTTGTTTATACTTGAGAATCTTCTATTCTGATATAATATACAATCAAACTAGATCGAAGTGTCGACGGGGATCTTTAGACTGTTTGTAGATCTAAAGACGTCTTGTGATAATCCATCGTTAACAGACTCCGTTCTGTGTGTGATTGATCACAAGAGATTCAAGTTGTTTGTGTGTAGGTGTTTATTGAAGATCTAAGAAGATTTGAAGACAAATAAGATTTCTTATTTGAGATCATAATCTTCGGTGTGCACAAAACTCGATCGGCTGGGGATCCAACTATAATCGGTTTATCTTTTGATAGATTGGATTGATTAGTTGTGTAGATCGGCATCAGTATTTAGTATCTTGATCAGATCCTATTATTGATTGCATAGTCTAAACAATTACTTTGGTAGTTGTTGAATAGATTGATCTAAGAACCCCGACAAAGGAGTTTATTGGGATAAACGGAAGAGCCTTTTGTCAAACTCATATCACGTTGTTTGAAAAGAGTTGTTACCGAATAGATTTGTTGTTCCTTTACTGTTTGGAATACGAACCAAAGGAATTGTTCCAAATGCGTGACTTATTGCAAGTTGGAGGCGCATTGATACTGAGGGAACTAGGTGAACTATAGGTTTAGTTGCTTGGTCTCAACTATACGAAGTTGGTTTAGATTTTGTATAGCGGCTTAATTCTGAGAGTACTTAATTATGGACAAGGTCCCGGGGTTTTTCTGCATTTGCGGTTTCCTCGTTAACAAAATCTTGTTGTGTCTTTTACTTTTCTATTTCGCAATTATAATTGTTTTTATTATAATTAGAAGTAAAATACACAAATGTTAATTCCTAATTACTTGATAGCAATCCTATAGTGTTTGGTTAATTTCGAACCTATTATCAAGTAATCATACTTCGTTGTTGTATTGTCTCGATCTTGTATCCATAGTCAATCACGCAAGTTATCTTGTTGTCGTATTGTATCGATCTCGTATCCATAGACGATCACACGAAGTGTGAACCGATTCGTTGTATTGTCTCGATTCAGTCCATAGACAATAACTTTCGGAGAAAGGACTTATAGGTGGAAAAGTTTTAGATTGAGGTATATTTGGGTACCCTCGTCTTTTCAACAACGACTTTTGGTACACATATCGAGTATGCTAACCCAAAAAAGTCTGTTGACTCATGAACTCAGGATACTATACATACCTAGTATGCATACCGAAAAGTTCCGTAGACTCCTGAACTTGTTTTTCTTAAGGATATACAAACCCGGTACACGTACCATGATAAAACAACTCACGAACTAGAAAGTAAGTGCATGTGCCAAGTACACGTACTTACCCAGTCGAATATTTTCAGATGCATTAGAATTATTTCTATGAGATAATCGGCATTTGAACAACTCTCTAAAAACACATCTAGACATATTTGATCACATTATAACCTATGGTTGTGACTCAAGATTAAATTCATAAAGTGCTATATGAAAATGGTTAAGCTTATAATTCGTCTGGCTAGTTTTGGCTAACCTTTCATGAACAAGTCATTATACACGGTTCAGTTACGGTTCATCCTAACCAGAGTGTATATTTTGTTGTTTTAATCTCAAATCAAAGATTCATCTAGCGATGGATACTGATTGCTCGATTCCAAATATACCTTGGCTTAAATCTAAAGCAACCTTTGATTTTGAAAGTCTATATAAGGAGAATCTCAAGCAACTGGGATCTTTGAATCCCCGTAAACTAGAGTTGTCCTCTCCTTTAAACCTCTTTAGGTTTAGCGACTAAAAAGATTTCGCTTAGGGATTTGTGAATCCAGGTCCGACTATCTTTATCTTGATTGTTCGTGTATCCTGATCTTGCTACTGATTGTTGAGTATCACTCCGATCAGGGAAGATAGATAGAAATCACAAAGTTTCTTCGTCTCAGACTTTGTGATTCCACAAGTATATTCCTCTATAACGATTCTTTGTGAAATCGGAGTAGGTTTTACTTGTGAGGTGAATAATAATCTAGGATGCTCTTTAGAGTTGTAAGTTCCGTATTTTGAGGTTTGCTAGACTTTGTCTATTGCGAACAATTTTCTATCTCACCTTGATCTTTTGATCAAAACGAAAATCACATATAGGCTTATCTGTGGGAGGCGGATTGTTTTAAAGTCTTCAATTGAGTTGAAGCAACTCTTAGGCTGTAAAGGATGTCAGCTAAGGGAATCAATTGCGTAGAGTCTTGCGAGATTCAAGAGGCGTTAGGAGTGCGAATGTAGCTAAATTACTGTGACGGTGGATGTGGATGCGGTCTAAACTAAATTCCAGTTCGCAGTATTGATAGTAGGCTAGAGTCTGTGGCGGCTTAATATAGTTTGGTGTTCAAATCTGGACAAGGTCCCGTGGTTTTTCTGCAATTGCGGTTTCCTCATTAACAAAATTTCTGGTGTCTGTGTTATTTCTTTTTCCGTATATATTGTTATATCTTTATAATTGAAATATCACAGGTTGTACGTAAATCAATCAAAGTAGATATGTTTACCGTGATTGTTGGATACGACTTGATTGATCTTGGATATTGATCTTTGGAATTTTCCAAGTGCTCTCACGGTATAATCAGGTACACAGACTGGTTTACGTATACATATTGATTGTGAGAGAAGGAGATATAAACTTTTAATATAATTCTTGATTGAGATTCATTAAGTTGTAACTCTCGGAATTGTATTTGAGTTTAGTCCATACAGGTTGCCTAAGAAAAAGGCGGTGGTGTATTTTGGTACCCCGCATTTTCAACTATTCCTAAATCCACCCACGCCATTTTCTCGGGGCTTACTCGGTGGTGGTCCGTATCCCTGAAAGACGAATATTCATTATTAATCCATAGGGTTCAGCTGGGAAAATGTATGAATTGAAATAATGGAATATTTTGGGAAAATAAATATTTTCTAGGAATTCAGTAGATGAATTTAGCGCTAGAAATGATTTATAAATCGATCTGTACTAGTAGGCAATCTATCTAGGAGTACATGACGGCAGTAGCACCGTACCGGTTCTGAATTATTATTATGTATAGTCGGGGGACACCTCGAGATTGAAATGACAAGGGTACCTAAGTACACCACAATTTTTTTGTTTCAACCTATAAGTATGATACCTTCAGTGATCGTTTATAGACTTAGTCGAGATAATACAACTCCAAGATACTCACTTGATAATAGTTACGGTCCAAAACTAATTTACTATATGATCAATATCAAGTGATTAGGGTTAACAAACAAGTGTATTTACTTTTAATTATAATAAAATAATTATAATTGCGGAAAGTAAAAGTAAATGACACAACAAGATTTTGTTAACGAGGAAACCGCAAATGCAGAAAAACCCTGGGACCTAGTCCAATTTTGAATACTCTCAGAATTAATCCGCTATACAAAGAACAAAGCCAACTTCGTATAGTTGAGACCAAGTAATCTACCCCTAGCTATTTAGTTCCCTCGGTATCCCTGTGCCTACAACCGTCTGGCCAACGCACGTGTATCCCAAGACAGAAATCACTATCTTGAGTTGTTTTACCGATGTAAAGTCTTGAGTACTCAACTCCTTTTGATCGTCTTCCAAACAGTAAAGGAAAAAAGTTATTTGGTAACTACTCCAATAATCTTTAAGAAAAGATTTGTTGAGTTTGTGACAAAGACTTTTCCATTTAAACTAGTAAACTCCTTTGTCATGTAAGATCAATCCAAATCCGAAATAATCATATCTAAATCCACAACTATAATATGCATTTACGTCGTATTGCTGCTCACTCGATAAAAAGTCAGCAAGGTAGCACATCTACAGTACATACCTTACTCAGTATCTAATTAATTTGGAATAGGAATAAATTTTCATTTCATCAAAGATGGAAAACCAACCTTATAGCGCGTAAATTGCGCCCTAACATGTTGCACGGGGATATATTCCTAAATGTTATTTTTTGTATGGCCTGGCGCCACAAAATGAGTACTCATTATGATTTAATTGATCCTGGTGGGAGGCACATTACCTCTACAAAATGGAGTAGGATAAGTTATTTGATACCAGCTACAAAGGGCGAACCCTCTGTCATTTCGTGTTTCCATTTGTGAGGCACGGATATTTTTGTTGTTAATCCTTACCTTCTACATAATTACAGTTCTCTATGCCAATCATTTGTATAGAATAAGTTACATTCTAATCTTACAACTCAACTTACGTCATATTTCAAAGAAAAAAACTTACACAGGTCATTAAAGGATGGGATCGAGAATTGAAGGTATAAATCGCACGTACTACTCCGATAGACCAAATGTTTGCCCTCCTTTATAAGCAAGTGAACTATATAGCGGTCAACCACTACTAGGATTTCGAGAAACCGATTTCATGTGGATTAGCCAAGAACTTGAGGTTGTTTTATACTGTTACAATATTTTAGGTTGTCTTCCTGCAGAGCTTTGGCTCAAGTAATAATAATCTCCATAAATAAAATATCTTATATTCAATGTGCGCTCACTATGGATGATTAAAAACATTGGCATCATTCCAAATTTGAATAATATAAATATGGCATAAATTATGCCTATGCTCGAAACACAAAGGCATCTAGATGTTTAGAACTCATTTTTTTTCTTCCAAAACTTAGGCATTAGAAGTTATGAACTCATTTTCATCCACAATTTGGTTTGTTTACGTTCTTTAACTTATTTGAGTATATCAAGGTTGTAGATGTCCCCGTTTGGAAGATTTCTATATTCAAATTTCAAACATCAAAACCAGAAAAATAGTGTTCGGTGTTCAGTTTCATTTGTTCTTCGGTTTATAAACATACAATGAACATGACACAGGTAAAGTGCATTATACAACTGTTAGATTAATTAGAGGAAATACGCGGGGTGTTTTGACCAATGAAGTTATTATAAACTTTGGATAAATACCTACTGCGCCGGCCAACCTATAGGACCAACTCTGGACTAAAGCTAAACTTAACCACTTGTTTGCGGGTAAAAACGACATGCGGGAGTTTTCTGTAAAGAGTGGTGGATGAGGCAAGTGCTCGTTGAAGCAGGTGCTCGATGTATCAAATCGTTTGAATCTTTAAACAAATGTACTGCACGGGAGTACTTTGAGTTCGAGAGACTAATCTGTAGGATCCTGGCCTAAACCAAGACATTGGCCGTTCCAGGTTCAATTCGGTCACAAGAGGAGGAGAAGGGTCGGTCTGTAGGGAGGGAAGCTGAGATTGTGTGGAAATCAATGGAGATTGATCTATTGGTGATGTGATGTGTTGAACTGATGTGAAGATGATTCTCTGTGTAGACGAGAAAAATCTTCTGAAAGAATTTGATAACTTGACAGTGATGATTCTTACTCGAATGTCGTTGTTATTCTCTGTCAAAACATAGGTTTCAGAAACCTAATTATTGCAGCACATCAATCTCCTGTAAGTGGTGACAGTTGAAGGTAGTGAAAGAATGGGGAAGTGGGAAATCGTGTAAAACCATTTCCACTTTGCACGGAAGACCGGGTTGATCGACCATCCACTATTCCATTTACTACTTAACTGTCAGCACGACTTACCACATCTCTCATCGTGGATGTATCTCACATCGCGCGTGTTGTAGGCCGACAGACCAAAACCCTAGTGATATCACCCCAAGTGACATGAATTGATGTCTCATTTCTGAGTCTGCTTAGCAGACGTATGGTCAATCTTTGACCTAAGACTATGAGTCTTATGAACTAAACAGACGAATTTCAAGATTATGATGGATGAAGCATGGAGTGTTAGATCAGCGACATGCTTTGTAGATATTGAATTAGGCCATGACATATCATTATGCTAGTTGAAGTAGTAATCATAGTCGAATGACCTGGTGATGGTTTGATGAGATTGCTGGATGGATCGTAAACCATTATGTTGGTGCACTGAGCACTTATGAAAATAATCATTACTGAATGATCATAGAAGATCTTTCTCGATCCAGGTGTCATGAGTCAGTCGAACGACGAGGAGAGATTATAATATTAAAATAATGGTCGACTGACGAACCAAATGTTGGTTGATGAACCAATGAAATACTGATAGTTGGATCAGTATCAGATTCTCAAATGTCGATGGCTGAATCAACATGAGAAATACAGCGAATCAAATATTGATAGCCGAATCAATATGAGGAATATTGCTTCGAGCTATTAAATATTGATACTTGAATCAATATTGCTAGAAATGGCGGTTCTGAACCTTGTTGGACATGACCGATTGCTAGCTGAGTAACTAGGGCATTGACAGATGGTGGTCAGAGCAAATACTGCTAGATCAATGAATATTGGCAGTAAGGCCAAAATAAAATATTAATTAAAAATAATGGTAGCTGGACTGAATATTATTTAATTAACTAAAATATTGATTGCTGGATCAACATTAAAATATTAGTGTTTGAACCTGTTCATAATTATGCTAGACAGAGGTGATGAACCGTTCATGTAGTGTCTGGATGCTAGACTGAGCATTTACCAAACTCCTTTGCAGATAAGTTGGTGAAATGATGATTAATTGTTGTTTTAATCATTGTTGAAAAATAGTGCTTGACTGAGCAATAGGTAGTGAAACCTAATTATGGAAAGAGAGGTACTGGCCAAGGGGTGTGAAACTGACCCTTGGTGGTCGTGGGACCATCTAATGGTGTGTGGACGACCATTCCCAGTTGCAGGAAGGAGTTTGAACCAAATATGGACTTTGGATGATTAATTAGGTCAAAAATCGTCAAAAGAGGTGGGACCATCACCGGTCATGGAAGCATGCCTGTGTCGCCATCCTGTCCGCGGACCAATCCTGAGAATTTTGGCATTTCTGATGGTCCATCGAGCATTATTTCATCATTTTATGAAGAATTTGAGTTTGACTGAAACTCTTAATAGTGGTGGAAGGACCACTATTAAAAATATAAAAATAATATTATTTCTCATGATTGTAGAAAGACAAGTCATGATGATTGCGGGACCACTTGCTTTGCCAACCACATGGTTCATGGAGAAGTATGGAAGTTTCAGGGGTTTTGATAAAAAGAGGAAGTCCTTGAAAGAGGAAACCATAATAATATTAAAATAATATAATAAATAAGGAAAAGGAGTGGGGGACCGGCCTAAACCGGCGCACGGCTACCCGGCCGGTCGTGTGGCCCCTCCCCACGGTTTCCCTATTTTTCATGATTTTATTAATATTTTCTCTCTCTTCCCTTTCCTTCTTTGATCAAACTTCCAATCCTAGTTCTTCCATGTTTCTGGATGCTCATTTGAGCATTATTATTAAAGGCACCTGCGCCTTTATCTCGGGGCTTACTCAGAGTTGTCCCAAATGCCCGGAAGGTGAATATTTATTACTATTCCATCGAATTCAGCTGGGAAAATTCATGGATCGGAGTAAGTAAATATTAAGGTTTAATTAGTGTATTTTATCTAGGATTTATCGCGACTAGATTTAATTATTATCCAGGAATTCAACCGGTAAATCTGACAACTGGATTTAATTAATTTGTGGCTCTATACTAGCATGCAATATGTCTAGGAGCATTTAGATATGATGTCATCAGCATCATATATTATTCTGGGAAAGTTCGGACACCAGACATCTTTCAAATGCATTGCACATATTGAAAGGATACTGAATTGCTCAGTATAAGATACATGGAATATCGAGAGCTCTTAAGCAAGAGGTTCTGATATTGCTAACATGTATCGAGGTCATGGAACTGCAATTCGTTTCTCTTGCATAAAGCGAAGACATAACCTCTTATGCATTCTGACATAGTCAGAGACACATGATTCTCGATGTGATTTTACGAATATGACCTTTGTCAAAAATCCACCATCAACACCACTAAACCTAATTATGACTTACATTAATGCGTACTTTCGTAACTTTAACAGATTCTTAATGGCAATGTGTTGAAAGTTCAGTGTTTAAATTTTCAAGTTATTTTCGTAAAGATAAGTTTGTGAAAAAATTTAGGTTGTGTTGCACATTTGTTGTTGTAAGAGTTTTTTGAGGCATTGTTCTACACTCGCTTAACATGCCCATTTTATTAAAATGCAGATTCTTCAAAGGGATAGGGAGCATGTAAACATCATGAATCTAACAAGACTATGAATAATAGATACAAGAATCTTCTTAAGAGGTGATGGTCGTGGATAGCGTCATCATATATCAAAATCCAATGGTGGATATTTGTAATGTAATTTCCCATATATTTTGTATTGTTTATATCTTTCGGAATCATATGTGGGATCCCAGTAAGTAGTGTTTTTGCTTTCATGAATTCGTATTCACTCAAAAGTAAGTGCCTATAAAAATCAGCACACCTAGAATGCATTACCTCACTTCCTGAACTAAATATGATGATCGGAATACCTATTTAAATTATTTTCAGGCCAAACTCCAAAGAGTACTTATCGTGAAATTGGTATTGAGGATTTTAGAGTCGTAAAGTGGATCGATAGCTGCACTGGTTGCAATACTAAATGTTCCTGATCAGGGACGGGCCTAGCAAGGGGCTAAATGAGGCTATAGCCCGTCCCTAATTTTGGGGTAAAAAATTTTTAGTATAAAAACTTAGGTTAAATTTTATGTTTATCCCACTTATTAGTTATAGTTAGCTAATCGTATGTGGTTTTTAGCCCAGGTGATCAATATTTAAGTCATGTTTATAGTAAATAATCTTCTTCCACTCAATACATTTCTTCTCCTATTTTCTTCTATATAAAAATATCTTTTGGTAATCACATTTGCACTAAACTACTCATCTATATTAATAGCTAGGATTATGCCGCAGCCCGATAGCTATTAATCCTAAACACTGTTAATCTTAGGTTTGTCGTAACCAAGTTTCCTAATATATATAAATTTCTTCAATCTAACTTAATTTCCTAACGGCTAACTTATACGTTCAACATCTAGATACAACCAAATCGCAACTAATTTTAATATGGAACTACATTGGACCCTGGATTTCTAATCCACGATATGACCTATTTAACCCAACTAATAAAACTCCGGACCATAGGCCCCAGTTAAGCACTGGGACGTTCCTAAAATATTATAACTTACATATTGACCTGGTTAACTAAACACGATATTATAACTTGGCTATTAACTACCGGGTTTGTGTGTCCTGACTAACTTATATATTGACTAAAATATTGTGGGACGATACATGCCGGCCAACCAAGCAACATAAAAAAAGTATATTTGCACGACTGGTAATAAATAAAACAAAAAAAGGGGCATTCCGAGAATCGAAATCTTTGTAACTGGACACGTCCTCTTTGTTTATTTGCACGACTGGTAATCAAAATAACAAAAATAGGGGCATTCCGAGAAACGAACTCGGGACCTCTCGCGCTGACTTTATAAATTCAGCCTTTGTAACGGAACATGTCCTCTTTGTTTATTTGCACGACTGGTAATTAAAAAAAAAATGGGACATTCCAAGTAACAAAAAAAAGAGGTATTCCGAGAATCGAACTTGGGACCTCTCGCACCCAAAGCGAGAATCATAGACCAAATGCCCAATTCGTGTCTGTTATCAGATAGACTCGATATCAGACAAACAGTTTTACATGGTTCGTTACTGTCATACTTCATCGGTTTGAACTGTTACAATTTGATGAAGATATTTCCCATGGGAAGAAGATATGCACCCCAATAATGTGATTCTGTGAATACACAGCTAATTTAGAACTCTCAAATTATGTGAATACACAGCTAATTTACAACTCTCTTAAGTCTCAACCCCAACAATTATAAGGCCCTCATGGTTTTTACAGAATCTTTCCAAAGTTGACCAAGAGTAGCAGACTAGCAGTAACTAACTACTACAAAGGAAAAGAGTTTCACAAAATTGTCTGGGCTAGCAATCATGCAAGTCTCCTTCATCAGAGTCTGCTTGCCTTCCGTCATGAAAACAATAGCCAGGCCTGATTTCGAGCTTCTTGGGCATTACAGTAGAAGTCTCTATATCCTTGTTACAATTCTACAGGAATTTTCTGCAAACAATCATAATACTCCATATACCACCAGCGCAATTCATCCTCGTGTAAATCATGCCTTGTTTACCTGGAAGAAAAAAAATACTTTTCAAACAGATAGAATTCTGACAAGGAGAAGAAAGTTGATCATCAATTTATGAAAATGAATTTAATGTTTATTAGAATGTACTGTATAATTATTTCTAGAGTTTATTTTACATAAACCAATTACCTGCCCTACGAATATCAAGAGTAACAAGTAGATACAAATACGAGATCTGTTAGCTATATAACCCATAACTGCAAGTCCATGCATTTCAAACATTTAAGGAGTACAGAAGAGAAACAAAGAAGGTGAAGCATGTTCTACTTGCTCATTCTATAGCTTCAACTGATGGTTGGCAAGTTTGAGTGTACATAGACCAACTACATAAGATACTTTCTTAAGGTGCTCCTACTTACGGAAATATAAAATTAAAAAAGAAATGAAACCAAATGTATAAAGGCTTACAGAATATCAAGGAAGATAAAAAGTATTGATGGAACCATTAGACCACTCTGAAGAAGGTGAGCTTATTACCATGTTTGATCGAGTTACACATGCAGTACTTCAGGCATTCACGTTTCACTCATTTATAATTGCTGAATCATCAGAGTTCTTTTCCAGAACTGCTAATGTATTAGAAGATAATGGGGACCGAATCGTCTGCCACATATTGAAATATGCATACTTAATATCAAACTGCATATCGTACCCTGCCAAATACCCGTCCATCAAATTTTAACCTCACAACAAAAATAAAACAAAGAAAGAAGGCTTCAGAAGAAGCAAAAACTGAAGTGTGAGAAACAGGGCTCGTAGAATCCATACAGTAGTTTATCGCAATGGTGCGTCCTCTGTTGTCTGGACTCTGTTTAACATGATGAAACCACATACTTGGCCTGCATTAACACCAACTAATCAGCCATATTCTTTGTCAACCAAACATGCTAAAGTAGCTTCTAATAATGTGCACCCAGTGAAAATCTAGAGTAACTAAACTATTAATTAGTTTCACCATTATATGGCGAGGGTTTTAAGGTCTTAACTACTTAAGCATCAATATTCCACTGGTTTCATAGGATAACAAATATTACTTGAAGATGGTTATCCCAGTATTTCTCATCCATCCTTAAATAAAATGATACGGAAGTTATTTGCCTTCTAGAAGTACTGGTTCATTTGACCAGAAACGGAAGAGCCTTTGTAAATTCTAAACAGCATCATCATTTCAAAATTCACATAATACTGCCCATTTACATTTCACCTTTTTAGTTTAATGGTACTATATTGTTCTCCAAAGTCTGAAGTCGAATGCCTATTTCATAGAAACCGGAAACAATTTGGTAAACAGATAAGTGATAGGCAGAGGATAGGATGGCTTACAAATAAAGAATCTCTCCTGCTTTGACAGTACACTCGAACGGCCTGGGACCATTGAAATATAAAGGGAATTTTGAAACTTCTTGGTCCTTAATTGCAGCAGGAGGATAAGGGTTGACGCTGCACCAAGGAACATGTCGTCTGGGTTCTTCAAGCTGCAATGTCAACTCTCCAGTATCCTGAACAAAATGCATACATTCAAAGTTACTGAGTGAGAGATTATCTGACTAAACAAAACTAGTTTTATTCCGACTACATACAATACCTGAGATAAAGAGTAGCGTGCAGCAGGATAGTTGCGATTGTATAAACGGTGAACATCAGTAGGAGGGAGGAGTAAGAAATGCTTCTCTCCAGTGATAACAGCGTAAAGGTTTTCGTAATGATCTTTGTGAAAGGAGGTGGTTGATAGATGATTCCCTATCCATAGGTTAACGGCTTCAGGATGGCATCCAAGGGCTTCGGTGGCCCAAGGAATGTGACTTTCCACATCTGAGGATAAAGATGAATATTCAGAGCGAAAACAATCATTCTGCTCCTGAGCATAAGCCACAAATGGATCCGAGGAACCTGAAGAGATAAGTCGAAGGGCTTCCGGGAATGGCATGAGTTGGGTGTGGGCAGATGCAAAGCAGAGAGATGACGGTGAAGTGGTGGTGGTGGTACTGGTAGTAGTGGGAGATGGAACCAATGCATCAGCTTGGCCATTAGGAGTGAGATGAACTGATACAATTGATTGAGATAGTTTTTGGGAAAGATAATGATCATTATGTGTCCAAGTAGTTAAGGCAGGCCAGTGTTGAATAGCATTGGAGATAATGCAAGGTTTGTTTGGTGAGACATAGTCTCTTAGGAAACGGAGTGGCGATGGTGGACCATCCAATCGTTCCACTCGTGTAGACGTACCTAAACTCAGTTCTCGAACATCCTCTTGCAATTTCTGCACAACTTCCTCCATTTAACTAAGGTTAGAGGAATCAATACAAGTTATTAAGATTCTGGCTTCATAATATCCATATATGTGCTATTGGTTTTCTATGAATTTTGATTGTTCATTATCAAAAAAAACAACAGTAAAACAATGAGAAAAGAGGAAAAGGAAGAATAACCTTACAGAGAGAGGGATGGACTTGGTGATAAGTTATTGGAGCTCTCACTGAATCGAATCCTCAGCAAAAGTGGGAACCCTGAACCAAAAGAAAAACCCTAAAAGTTAAAAACCCCATCGGCGGGAAATTCGTTGGATTACCCCTCAGCTAGGCTCTACCGATTTGCCTCTGGATTTTGTAAAAATGATTCGCTTATCTATTTATTTTTTTGAAGCATATTCGCTTATCTATGATTATTATCTATTCTATCTTATTAAAACAAACTAGTTTATCTCCCGTGCGATGCACGGATCAGCTTCCTGCTTATGGAATAAATGAAAAAATCAATAAGTTAATATTTGAGTTGGTGTGCAAGAAAATAATATATGGGTTGGTTTAGGGGGCTCACATTTTGGTGGCCGCTACTATGGAAACCGCTTTTACTTTCTTTTCATCTGGCTACTAAGATGTTTTAATCCTCCAGGTTGTCTCTTGCCTATGGTCTACCCATGGCCTCAACAGCAGTTTGAAAGGTTACCCTATTTCGAAATCTTATTTGCAACTCGGTGATGCATTTCTTTAAGGTTACACCACTTTATGTTCTCTACCTTAATCTAGCATTTTAGATATGTTTCCACGAATTATGGTCCATTATGTTGAATCCCGTAAAGATGTTTGGTTAAATATATAAATTATCAAAATGCCATATCCTAACATTCCATGTGGGTCCACCCGATCCAACCATCCACCCACTCTCCCGGGCATGTTAAACCCACCGGTGATGGATGAGACATGATTGGACATCTAGCACCTTGCACCAAATCCACATATTTTATCCGTTGTTCACCCGTGGCTTTAAAATCCAACTTAATTGGACAATCAAAGCCCATAATTGTTAGCATGATGATGGCTTCTGCATGATCATGGCTTCTGCATGATCCCACCTCTATTCTCTATATATAAGTCAGTGTTTGAAGAATAATCCAGTCAATAGATCTGAAATTGTCAGGAATGTTTTGGTATATCTATATGGGAAATCGTTTTTCTTGATGACAGTAATTTTATATCGTTAAGGTCCATAAGATGCATTTGAAATGCCAATATACGTTGGACTTTTATTCCCATCGAAAGCTTCTGATCCAAAGTAGAATCCGTTATTGCGTAAGCATTGTGCCCAACACCTGTCATGTGCATTGCAAAGAATTTTTTTATCGGAAATTAACATCTGGTAAGTGGTATTGTATCCCTTATTTCTACACATTCCTTATTATTAGTACTTTATCCCCAATAGCAACTCCAACTATCATTTCTACGTCAGTTTCATGTTTTCCTAGTTGTGTTATAATTAACCTTGTGCCCTCAATAATGCCTTGTCTACTGGCTAGCTTGTTCAAGAGAATAATTGGAAATCCAGTTTTCAAGCGTAGTTCATGATGCAGCATGTACGTATTATCAACCTTGTTTAGAAATTCTCTAAGATACAACTATGCCGCTTCCGTGTAATTCTCAGTAACAAAGATGCATAATTTGTACATAGGTATTCGCGTTCCTAACTATCGTTTTTTTTTTTCCCATATATTCCGCAAGGAACTCATCATGCAATGTATCAGTTCTTTCCTCTTTATATTTGATTTTTCAATGTATGGTTTATACATGGAATACTTATTTATATTTTTGAAAATAGTAAATATGAAAATTTCGCATAAGAATTTTAATGAATATTTTATATATAAATATTTTCATATATTTATTTTATTTTTACTATGCAAATATTTTTCATGCAACTTAATATTCCTAATTAGGTAACTTCACTCTCGGATATATACTATTTATTTATGCTTCAGAAAATATAATATTTATTTAAACAAATCCAGTTTTACCCTTTAAGAGGAATACCTAATTTAAATTAATGTAAACTACGTCAACATACTACATATATAATTGTTCTTTTCTTGGAAAAGACATTATTACTTATTACTTACATATATTTTGGGTGGTTTCAGGGTTCGGGCAAAAAAAATAAGGATGGTTAAAACCTCCTCCACTGAGGTCAGTGTTTGGAAGCTCGGCCCAAGAAATAGTCCACATGGAAAACGCATCCTCATATGATGTAAATTAATTCCAATTTATCGGAAGGGGGCGGGATGATTTGGAATGGGTCCTAGACCAATACATGTGTGTGGCATATTAGGGGTTATCTTTAATAACCAGAATCCTTTGTTGAATTACTTTTATTAATCTATGTGCATACTATAATCTTTCATATGTGCGGACACCTATTGAGAATTTTTATTTAGTTATTTGTCATTTTTCTTCTCCTGCCAAAATATAATCAGTCAAAGGAATTTGGCATGGGAGAAAAAAGATGAGAAATAGTCGAATAGAGAAGAAAAATAGAGGAATAATCAATCGACTACATGTTTAATAAGGATCTTTTAGATACATGCAAAATAACAAACAACACGACAACGAAACTTAAATCGAAAAATACTGAAAAATAAAACTAAAAAACATTACAAACCCATAATAATGAGTTTACTTTGTCTAACGCCTTTTATAGAGACCCGGGCATCAAAAATGCTATTCTTGAAATTAATATTCCTCAAAGACCTAAAAATATCAAGATTTTTATTATTTTTGGCAGGCCCATTTTTTGACTAATTCGTAAACATTTTTATATTATAATTCTATAAGTGAGACTTTAGAATTTTTTAGCTTGAATAAATATTTTTAAGCAAGACAAAAAAATCACCTGAGTTGTCTTCCTTCGAAAGATAGAGGGAGCATCGATCACTTTCTCTGTAAAACTAACGACAACCAAGGATCAAACAAAAACATTAGTTTAAGCATTTATAAGGCCTGCAGACCAAAAAAAAGAAGAAGTTGTGGTCAAACCAGTTGCCGGTTGGTATTTTGTTATCACATAATAAAATACTAAGAGCTTTTCGCGTGAATGAAAGATTCAAACCGATATAAAAGATTACCGAGTTGTTCTCGAAGGAGAGAAAGAGCGTTGGTTTCGTGCACTTCTTGGATGATCTAAAGAAAAGCATCCACGGATCAAACAAAAATATTATGTAAGCACGCAGTAATGCATGAAACAAAGCCCTAGAGAAGAAAAAAAAATACCTGGAAGAGAGTAGCGGCGCCGAATGATATTTGGGTTTTGGTATCACGTTTTATAGAGTGAGGTCGAGTCGAAGAATATTTTGTAAAAGAAAATAAGGAAATTATACCGAATTGTTTGAAAATAATGTTGTATTTACCAAAAATATGGGGATCCGCATCTATTGAAATAATATTGGAAATATTGCTGGTTACAATATTGGGAATTTGTTTTTAGGAAAGAACAATTTAAAAGTTTGGAAATTTTTGTAATTATGGATATCTACTTTATTCTCATATTAAAAGTAATTAGTGGTTGCAAAATATTTTTATACAAAAAATATATTACAGTACATTTGGTGGCCATATTTGGTAAGAGCCATTACTCGAAACTTAAACGCCATATTCCTTAAGAGCCATATTTGGTGTCCCTGTTTGTTCGAAAAATAGGAAGGTCCTTTTAATATGATGATAACTTGTATGTTGAATGGATCATAGAAAAGGCCTTGTGTTGCTGATAACTTAACTTAAAAGACTGCTAATTAATTAGCTCATAGACTGTATTTGTTTCAGGTAACCTCCTGCCAAGGTACCATGGAGTGTAGACACATAATTAGTGGTTCTTTCCTTCTGTTTGGATTTTTTGTCACCTAGCAACATTAAATATCTTCACAATACCACGGACATAGCAGCTACATTTGGCTTATTGGTAATTCTTGCTACATTTAACCCTGCATCCCCATCACTATCCCTTAGTAACTTGATTTATTCTTGCCAGGGTCAGTACGGAGGGCGAGACCCCATACTATAGAAAGAACGTACAATGTGCCACTCAATTATCGCAAAAGAAAACTAAAATAAAATAAAATAATAAACAGTACCAATGAAAATCAAATATGTGTTGATGGTTGTTACCTTCTTCTAACCAAAACTCCATGTTTTTTGTTTACTAAGAATCATATTCGCAGCTGTGTTGCAAATCAATTGGCTTGAGCCGTTAATAGAAAAACTCACACATGCCATGTTCCGATTCCTTCAGCTTACCCTTAATTAAGATCACTTGCAGGCAAAGGAAAAACTGGAGGGATCTTGGGTGTGTTCTTGTCGCACAAACCACAAACCATGCAAGGCCATTTGAGAAAGCAAAAAAAATCCTAGCGGCAATCAACCCGATTCATTTGTTTATGCCTGCAATTCCAGTGAGAAGAAAATATACAGCCGACCATATTAGAGAATCAACAAAACTATTGAGCTTTAATATTTACATAGGTCATCACTCGAACCAGCGAACAAATATAACGGCTTCGGATTTGATTTTGTAGATCCAAGACCAACCTATGATAGAAAGTGAAATATGAGAGTTAAAACCGAAGAACAAAATATTAAAATTATCACCTTGTCAATAGACGACATCATCGCATGTGTTGATCCATCGTCAATACAGTAAGAAGACGTACACCAACATTTGCAGCAGATCAAACAAAAATCACCATTAATCGATATATTGCTATAAAAAACTGAGAAATAAAAAGTAAAACCCTAGAAGAAAAAAAACAACAAAAAAACAACAAAAACACGTAGACGACGGGACCATACTTTGTTCAGGCGCTTTATATAGAGAGCATCCACCATAGAATTCCAGAAAAAATAATCTCGGTTTAGGGGGAAAAATCCCGAATTTAGGAAACAACACCCTAAAAGTTACAAAAAAATTGTAATTTTGGATAGCTACATTATTCTCATATCACCGTAATTACCGAGTGCAAATATTTTTTGTATAAAAAATATATTGCATATCAAGACATAACAAAGTTAAAAATTAGCTTCATTTAATTTATTTTTTATTTTAGACTTATTTTATTTTTAAGGGTGAATAGACGACATCATCGCATGTGTTGATCCATCGTCAATACAGTAAGAAGACGTACACCAACATCTGCAGCAGATCAAACAAAAATCACCATTAATCGATATATTGCTAAAAAACGGAGAAATAAAAAGTAAAACCCTAGAAGAAGAAAAAAAACGTAGACGACGGAACCATACTTTGCTCGAGTGCTTTATGTAGAGAGCATCCAACATAGAATTCCAGAAAAAATAATCTCGGTTAAGGGGGAAAAAATCCCTAATTTAGGAAACAACACCCTAAAAGTTACAAAAAAATTGTAATTTTGGATGGCTACATTATTCTCATATCATTGTAATTACCGAGTGCAAATATTTTTGTATAAAAAATATATTGCATATCAAGACATAACAAAATTAAAAATTAGCTTCATTTAATTTATTTTTTATTTTAGACTTATTTTATTTTTAATTATGGTATAAACAAAATTAAGAAAAGTAATATGAAAATGAGGTTTATTATTTTGATATGGATTGAATTTTTGTGTTAACCCGCTTAATATTTCAATTCTTGCTTCAATTTTTTGTTTCAGAATCTAACAATTTTTTTTTTTTTTTTTTTTTTTTTTTTTTTTTGACATGATCAATAAATAATTTCTTTGCAAGAAAGACGCATCATCGGATTCAAAGGTTAGTACCCACAACAAATCTGATCAATTTTATTTTTTCTAACTCTCGTCGGAAGTGTAATCTTATTTTGTAGTTTTAATTGATAGAATGAAGCTGTAATTAGAATGATTCTGAAAACTATAACTGGACATTGGACATTAGACATTATACATTTTTTATATATTTTTTTATTCATTAATTATGCGATTGATTCTGTGATTGATGCATGATTGATTAATATTTTGATTTCTATCTTGATTTTGTGTCTGATTATTTATTTAATGTATTTTTGGCAACATAATATTTTCGAGATAATTGTTTTAGGAAACAAAAACAGAGATTGATATATTCTTGGCATGTTCTGAGATTTCAAGATTTTGTTATCCGAGGCAAGAAGATCTTTCAAGATTTAGTTATCTTATTTTTAGAAAAATAATATTTTATTAGTTTAAATTCAATATTTTATTACTAAAAAATAAATAAATAGTGGGGCTAGAATCAACCAGAAGCTAGAAGTTAGAATCAACGTGGAGCTCCGGTGAATAAGAACGCTTTAAAAAACTCTGTTATTATATAGATAATGGGTTTTTCCCGACGGTTATGGATAGGATTTATCTATCTTATTAAAACAAATGGGTTTTTCCCTACCCGGCGGTTATGGATAGGATTTCTCCAGCGATAAACGACTCCCATTGCTTTCAACCGGAAATTTTTGCCCTAATTTAACGTACGTGATTGGGCCACGTTGGATTACCCAAAAACCCAGCCTGGGAATCACTTTACCACTGCCTCTGGATTTTATAAAAATGATCCACTTTTTTCTATGAATAGAGCATCTCCAATGCAAGAGGTTAAGGTCTTAAAAAATCTTGACATGGAAGATTTAAGATTTTTTCCATTAAATTACATTGTAAAAATTAAGGTCATAATGAAAGATTATATGACTAAGTGAGAGTAAAGGAGAAAGTCCACATCATCATTTGTTTTTAAATCAACAGTTCTTACCAAACCGACAGAGAGAGGGATGGCTAATGAGCCCCCCATGAAGATTAGCATGGGGCCCATTTATTGTGTATCGGTCGGTTTTCGTCATGTTTGCTTTTCTCGGTTTATTTATCATTTTTATTTCTAAATTTAACCAAAATTTGTTAGACAAAACCTTGGATATTGGAGATTAAATTTAGGTGAAAAGTTTTATTCCTTCATTTTATTTGTCATTTAACAATGACCGACGGGAAAAAAAA